>JAQZBX010027533.1:0-28309 GCA_029593785.1 Cabassous unicinctus | reverse complement strand
GATACTAAACTTTTATTGCATATGTGATTGAGAAATATTTTCTCCAGTGAAGTTGGCTGGCTTTTCACCCCTTTCACAAAGTCCTTTTATTTATTTATTTATTTTTTAAAGATACTTAGATTACATTAATGTTACATTAAAAATGTAGGGGATTCCCATATGCCCTGCTCCTTACCCCTCCCACATTTTCCCACAATAACAACATCCTTCATAAGTGTAGTGCATTTGTTACAATTGCCAAACACATTTTAGAGTATTGTCACTAAGCATGGATTATAGTTTACATTGTATTTTAGACTCTCTCTTGCACAATTTTGTAAGTTATGTGAAGATATATAATGGCCTGTATCTGTCATAGCAATGACAGTCAGGACAATTCCCAAGTTTTGAAAATACCCTCATATTACAAGTATTTTTCCCTATCCCTACCTACATAACCTCAAGTGTCCACCACCTCAACTTTCCTTTGAGTTGCAAAAGTGTTGAATTTTTTAGGAGGTCCCATTTATCTATTTTTTTCTTTTCTTGCTCTTGCTTTGAGTGTAAGTTTTAAGAAGCTACTGCCTACTCCAAGATTTTGAAGATGTTTTAATGCATTTTTCCCTAGGAGTTTTATGGTAGTTGTTTTTATATTTAGGTCCTTGATCTATTTTGAGTTAATTTTTGAATAAGATGTGAGATAAGGATCTTCTTCCTTTCTTTTGGATACGGCTATCCAGCTCTCCCAGCAACATGTGTTGAACGAACTGTTTTTGTCCAGCTTGTTGGGCCTAACTGCCTTGTGAAAAATCTCTTGACAGTAGATGTGGAGGTCTATTTCTGAGTTTTCAATTCATTTCCATCAGTTAATCTGTCTGATTTTATGCCAGTACCATGGTGTTTTTACCACTGTAGTTAAGTAATAGGCTTTAAAGTCAGGAATTGAGAGTCCTCCCACATCATTCTTTTTAGATATTTTTGTCTATTCAAGGCCCCTTAAACTTCCAAATAAATTTGATTATTTGCTTTTTGATTTCTGCAAAAAACACCATTGAGATTTTCTTTGGAATTCTGTTGAATCTGTAAATCAGTTCGAGTAAAATTGGCATCTAAATGTTATTGAGTCTTCTAATCTGTGAACATAAAGTGTCCTTCCATTTATTTAAGTTTTCTTTGGTTTCTTTTAACATTATTTTGTAGTTTTCTGAATATCAGTTTTCATGTTCTTAGTTAAGAATATTCCTAAATATTTGATTGCTTTAATCACTATTATAAATGGAATTATTTTTTATTTCCACCTCAGGCTGCACATCAGTGTTGTATAGAAACACTGTTTATTTTTGCATATCAATGTTGTGTCCTGAGACTTTGCTGAACTCATCTATTAATTTTACGAGCTTTGTTGTGGGTTTTTCAGGATTTTCTATATATAAGATCATATCATCAGCAAATAGTGAAAGTTTTACTTCTTTCTTTCGTTTATGGGTGAATTTTATGTTATATTTAGCCTAATTTTTCTAGGCTGAACTTCTGACACAGTATTGAATAACAATGGTGACAGTAGGATTCCTTGTCTTGTTCCTGATTTCAGCAGGAAAGCTTTGATTCATTCACTGTTGATTACAAAGCTAGCTGTAGGCTGTTCACACATGCACTTTACCATATTGAGAAACCATCCTTTTATTCATATAAAGAAGACAGGATTCTCCAGTCTTGTTCTTTCCAAGTTCCTGACCATCCAGCTAAGCCATTGGCAACTGACCATGAATCAGTGTACAAATGCACCTCTGGTTAATTCTCTTTCTAAGCAAAAATGAATAACCAGAGGCAATACTCAAAGTTCTGCCAACTGGGAGAATTAACCCTCACCACTGCCCTTCAGGGATGTCCCAGAAAAGTGCTGCAGTGCTGTGGCTGTTCACTTTTGGGTGGTACATGAATAAGATACCAGAACCATCTGTGAAAATGTTTCCTTATTCTAGGTCAATTGAATAAAAGGGTCTCCCAAAGAGGTCAAAGCTGTAGGCTGCAAATGAGAAGGTAGCATGGCAGTGGTGGTGACCATTTCTTTTTAGGCTACATCCTCATATAACTTACTTGTATCTTTAGGATGTGCTCAAGCCCTCTCTCATATATACCACTTCCACTTTATTATTGAGTGCTGCTGTGCACGACCAACTTTATGGTTTGGTGGGTCAGACAATACTCAGTTCATGATAGGAAACTCAGGTCTCATGGTAACTTGATGCCCCATAGTTAAGTGTCCAGTCTCTACTAAAGCCCAGTAGCGGGCCGAAAGTTGTCTCTCAAAAGGAAAGTAGTTATCTGCAGAGGATGACAAGGCTTTGCTCAAAAATCCCAAGCGTCTGTGTTGTGATTCTCCTATAGGGTCCTGCCAAAATTTCCAGACAGCACCTTTATTTGCCACTGAAACTTCCAGTAACATGGGATCTGCTGGTTGACATGGCTCAAATGACAGTACAGCATGCGCAGCAATCTGGACCTGTCACAGAGCCTCCTCTTGCTCCAGTTCACAATCAAACTAGCAGCTTTTCTGGTCACTTGGTAAATGGGCTGGAGTAGCACACACAAATGATTAATGTGTTGTAGCCAAAATCTGAGCAGACCAACTAAGCATTGAGCCTCTTTTGTGGTCATAGGAGGGGCAAGATGTAACAGCTTATCCTTCACTTTAGAATGGATATCTCAACATGCCTCACACCGATGGACACCTGGAAATTTCACTGAGGTGGAAGGCCCCTGTATTTTTGTTCCATTTATCACCCAGCCTCTCTCACACAAATGCATAACCAATAAGTCTAGTGTCTTCGCTACTTCTTGCTTGCTAGTTCCTATCAACATGATATCATCAATATAATGGACCATTGTGATGTCCTCTGGGATGGAGAGATGATCAAGTTCCCTGTAGACAATATTATGACATAGAGCTGGAGAGTTGATATACCCCTGAGGCAGGACAGTGAAGGTATATTGCTTGCCTTATGAGCTGAAAGCAAACTCTTTCTGGTGGTCCTAACTAATGGTAATTGAGATAAAATCATTTGCCAGATGAATATCTGCATACCAAGTACTACAGGATGTGATGATTTGCTCAAGCAATGATACCACATCTGGGACAACAGCTGCAATTGGAGTTACCAGCTGGTTAAGTATATGATAATCTACTGTTATCCTCCATGATTCATGTGTTTTCTGCACAGACCAAATAGGAGAGTTGAAAGGGGATGTGGGGGAAATTACCACCCACCCCTGTATCAGTCATGTCTTTGATCATGGCACTAATCTCTACAATCCCTTCAGGAATATGTACTGCTTTGGGTTCACTACTTTGCTAGGCAGGGGCAGTTCTAGTGGCTTTCACATCATCTTTCTAACCATAAAGTTCTCACTTCACAAGTCAGGGATCCAATGTGGGGATTTTGCCAGTTACTGAATATGTCTATTCTAAATATGCAAACTGTAACCGGGGAAATAACCAGATAATGGATCCAAGGACCCACTGGACCCACTGTGAAATGGACCTGAGATAAACTTCCATCAATCACCTGACATCCATAAGTCCCTATTTTCACTGGTGGGCCGCAGTGACATGTTGTGTCTCCTGGAATCGATGTCACTTCTGAGCCACTGTCTAATAATCCCTGAAATGTCTAATCATTTAATTTTCCCAAATGCACAGTTACTCTGGTAAAAGGCTGTAAGTATCCTTTTGGAAAGTTTAGAGCAAAATTAACTATAATTTTTGGCAGTTTAACAGGATCCTTCCCTAAGGGGATTTGTCCTTCCCCGCAATCAAGGGGCTCT
This sequence comes from Cabassous unicinctus, assembly GCA_029593785.1. Lineage (NCBI taxonomy): Eukaryota > Metazoa > Chordata > Mammalia > Cingulata > Chlamyphoridae > Cabassous > Cabassous unicinctus. The sequence goes on along the minus strand of JAQZBX010027533.1, from coordinate 24,505 downwards.
TGGTATGTAAACTGTCACAAATCTGACAATTGATTAAGGGACCTTGATTCTCTGCATCTGTAATTCAAGTTAGGGCTTTGTCCACTCAACCCAGAACTCTTCTGATTATAAAGATCCAGAAGAAATTTCGTAGGCACTCCATGATATTTTATCTAACACCATAAACCTATGCAACTGAGACTATTTGGAATGCTAGTTTGAATCTGCCATCAACCTCAAACAGGCTAGGTCATCTTTTGGTCCATGTTTCAGTCAGACACCCAAACAAACTGTTAGAATCCTTCATACACTTTGAGCTACAATGTTAAATGCAGACCATCTGCTCAGTGGGCCCATATCAATAAACTCAGCCTGATCTAACTTTATATTCTTTCCATCATTTTCCCATACACTTAATATCCATTCCCACACATATTCCCCTGATTTCTGTCTATGTAAGTTGGAAAACTCATGCAGTTCTTTCAAAGTATAGCATACGCCCTCATGGGTCACCCTATGTATTTCATCTTTAGGGGTAGATTGTGATTTTAACCTAGTAATAGTTCTCAAAGTGAAGAGGTGTGGTGGGGGTGGTTAAGAAGAAGATTAGAAATGCATTGCAAACTACTGACCTCAGGGCATTCCTTTGCATTTTCATCTGGTAAAACAGGATTAATCTCTTCAGACAGGGGTTGGAAGGCAGATTCCTTAGGGCAGGATGGAGGTTGGGCAGTGCATACTGCAGTTTGGCTGGTAAATGCCTCAGGGCTGGAAGGAGGTCTGGACTCTGTGGGGCAAGCTGGAGGCTGGGTGATACAAGGTTGACAAAGTGTGGTCCCAACAGGGTAGGTCATAACAGGTTTATCTGGTACAGTCTCAGAAGAATTTAGGGTTCCAATGTCTGCACCAATATTATCACCATCCCAAATGTCTCCACCAAAATACTCAGGGCTCTATTGCTTTCTAATCAGTGCCTCCATTTTAATTGCACACATCCAGTGAGGTTGAGTTTTTAATTTCCTTTGTAACTCTGCTCCACTCATACAATGAGTGCCTGAGTGTAATTTTCAGATATCTCAAGCCTGTGGCTGCAGGAAACATGATTTTCTTTCAGAGCACACATAGAATCTTTCATGCAGCATTTATGTTACAAATTTGAAGAATTTAACTCATCTCTTTCTTTGGTAAATGTATCCGGAGTATCTAGGAAGACCCTGCCAACATAATTGTACCTTTTGACTCCACAAAACTGTTAAGGAATTGAAAACACTGTCACCCAAATTCTTACCTTTTATAAGGATGGAAGTAGGAGAATTCAGTGATCATATTTTGCTCATCTCCATTGTCAACTCATGCCATGTACTATTAGTGACCACTTCATTATTGGGAGGGGAATCATTAGTACCATTTTGTCCAACTAATTTCGAGAGCCAAATGAAAATCTCCCAGAACCACTTCAGATATCCCATGTTTAAGAATCTTTTCCACAAGAATTACTCCTGGTACCAAGCTGTAATATTTAAGATTATCTAGGGAAACAGAACCAACCAGAGATATTTGTAAACAGCATGAGATTAAAAAAAATTTTTTTTCTTATGTGACTCTGCAGATGAACAAGTCCAAATTCCATGAAGGTCTTTGATGAGTTTCTGGGAAATGTTGGTTGTCCAAAGATGAGCTGAGAATATCCCTCTGAATGCTCAAATCACTTCCCATTTTCAGGCATTCAACTCACTGGATAAAACATAACTCATTTCTGACAGCAATCTCCTTGGTTGATCATAGATGTAATCAGCCTCTATGCAGTAAACTCATTGAAAACTAAAGTCCATAAATGTCTTTGTTTTACAATTAGCCCAGGGCTTGCTTGACCAAACACTTGGGCACAAGTGGTAAAAGGAGAAAATTGCAAATAAATCAGTAACTACCATGAAATGAATAAAAATGAGAATACAACTTATCAAAACCTGTGTGATACGGCAAAAGCAGTGTTGAGGGGGAAATTTATAGTCATAAATGCCTATATTTAAAAAGCAGAAAGTGCAAAAAATCAAAGACCTTACTTCATACTTGGAGGGACTATAAAAATAACACCAAACTAATAACAAAACCTGCATAAAAATGAAAATAAAAACATTAGAGCAGAGCTAAATGAAATGGAGTATAAAAAACACTTGATAATTTTTTTAAAAAGATGGTTCTTTGAGAAGATTAATAAAATTGTCAAACTCTTAGATAGACTAACAAATAAAAAAAGAGAGAAGATGCAAACACATAAAAAAAAAATGAGGGAGATGATATCACCACTAATGCCACAGAAATAAAGAATATGGTAAGAGCATATTTAAAAATATTGTACATCAACTAGATGGATAACTTAGATGAAGTGGACAAATTCTTAGAATCAGCCTCTATTAACAAAAGAAGCAATTGATGAACTCAACAGACCAACCACAAGTAACACGACTAAATTAGTCATCAAATACCTCCCAAATAAGAAGCGACCAGGACTAATTGCTTCACAGGTGATTTCTACCAATCATTCTAGAAAGAACACATACCAATCCAGCTTAAACTCCTCCAAAAATTAAAAATTGTGGGAGCATTGCCTAACTCAGTCTATGATGCTTACATCACCCTAATACCAAAGCCACATAGAGATGCAAAAAGGAAAGAAAACTGCAAACTAATCAATTAATGAAATTTGGATTTTAAAATCCTAAGCAAAATAATTGTTAATTGTATTCAACAACACAGAAAAAGAATTATAAACCATGACCAAATGGTTTTCATTCCTGGTATACAAGGATGGTTCGACATTAGACAATCAATCAAAGTAATACACCACATTAACAGATGAAAAGAAAAATAACACATGATCATTTAAACTAATGCAGAAAACTTATGTGACAATTCACAGTCTCCTTTCTTTTTTTAAAAAACAATTGATTGAAGTATATCATTCATGCATGTATATATATAAACTATAAGTGTTCAGTAAACATTGTGAACTTACAAAACAAAGATGCATAACATCATACAGGGCTCCCATACATCACTTCACCACAAATACTTTGCATTGTTGTGAAACATTTGTTAACAAATTATGAAAGAGCATCATCACAGTATTACTATTAACTACAGTTCGTATCTTACTCCTCTATATTTTTTAAAGGATTTATTTATTTATCTATTTACTTTTTTACATTTTTCTTGTCCCCTATTTTTTGCTGTTTTTGTGTCCATTCACTGAGCAACTCTCTGTGTTCATTTCCTTACCACTCTTCTCATCCTTCTCCTCCTGTCTTCACTGGGATTCGATCCTTGGAACCTCTGATATGAGAGAGAGGTGCTCTACTGCCTGCACCAACTTAGTTTCTGTTTTTTAGGCACATCTCATCTTGGCTCTCCCTCGTGTCACTCTTTTGTTACTCTCGTGTTATGTCATCACCTTGCTGCATGGATCACAGGGCCTTATGGCACACCCATGCGCAGCACCTGGTGGCACACCCACATGCAGGCCCTGGGGGGCTCACCCATTCATGGGGCCTGGGAGCACACCCAATATGAGGCATGGCAGTGCACTCACACATGGGGTCTGGGGGATTCACCTGCTCATGGTCCCTGGTGGTGCCCCTGAGCAAGGGGCTGATGGGGGATCTGCTCGTGGGGTCTAGCGGCACACCCACATATGGGGCTTGGGAAGCTCACCTGATTGCTGGGCCTAAGGGCACACTCCCGGTGGCCCATGCACGTTCTATATTTTTCCTTTTCTCATTTTCACTGGGAGGTAGTTCCTGGGGATTGAACCCAGTTCCATTCATATGCAACACAGATGCCCAACCATTTGAGCCACATCCGTTCCCCTGCTGTATCTCTTTAGGCTGACCGAAGACACCCAGATTTACAGTATTTTCCCACACAGAATGGTCATATAATAAATCAGGCTTAGTTTATCACCAGCATCCTAAAGACCAGCCCTGGGGAGAAAACCTAGGTCTGGGGCACTTGCATAGTTTCTAATACAGTGAATGTTTAGCCTACCCAGATTTTCACAAAATCAGGTAAGTGAGAATATTTGCAGCAGCCTCCTTTCTTGATTAAAAAAAATCTTTAAAAGAAAAGATTCCCAGGAAACTTCCTCAATATGATAAATGGCATATATGAAAAACCATGATCTGCATCATGTTCAATGGTGAATGCTATAGGCTTTCCCTTTAAGATCTGGAACAAGACAAGATGCTGACTCTCATAACACTGTGAAGAAGTACTTGTTTGAGCACTTAGGCAAGAAAAACAAATAAAAGCCATCCAAACTGGAAAGGAAGAATTAAAACTTTCATTATTTGAAAATGACATGACGTTATACATAGAAAGACCTGAGGAATCTACAGCAAGGTCTCTAGTGCTGAAAAACAAGTTCAGTAAAGTGACATGATGAAAGATGCATATGAAAAATCAGTAGCATTTCTGTATACCAATAATGAGCAATCTAAGTAGGCAATGAAGAAAAAAGTTCTCTTTAAAATTGCAACTAAAAGAATTGAATACAAGGAATAAACTTAACTGAAGATATAAAGAAGTGCATGCAGAAAACTATACAACATTGTTAAAGGAAATCAAAGTAGAACTAAACAAATGGAAGAATAGTTCATGTTCATGAATTAGAAGACTAAACATTTTTAAGACACCTATCTTACCCAAATTGATTTACAGATTTAACACAATCCCTATAAAAATTAGAACATTCCTTTTTACCTGCCTTTAGAGCATACTACAAAGCTACAGTGGTCAAAACTGCATGGTACAACTGCACTGCAAAGGATAGACATACTGACCAATGTTATAGAGCTGAGAGTTATGATATAGTTATTCACATATGGTCAACTGATATTTGACAAGGCCACCAAGACGAATCAATTGAGACTGAATAGCCTCTTCAACAAATAGTGCTCGAAAAAGTGGATATCCATAAACAAATGAATGATAGTGAATCACCATCTCACGCCCTAAACAAAAATTAACTCAAGATGGATAAAAGACATAAATATAAGAGCCAAGACCATAAAGCTCTCAGAAGATGAAGTAAGGAAGTATTTACATGATCTTATAGTAGGAAAAGGTTCATAAACTTTACACTCAAAATGTGAGCAACATAAGTTAAACTAGATAAATGGGATCTCCTCAAAATTAAAAATTTTTATGCTTCAAAGAAGTTTGTCAAAAAAGTGAAAATTTATCCTTCTCAATGGGAGAAAATATTTGGTAATCATTCATCTGATAAGGGCCTAATAGCCAGCATGTATAAAGAAATCCTATATCTCAAAAATAAAAAGACAAAAAAACCATTTAAACCATGGGCAAGAGATTTGAACAGACACTTATCCAAGGAAGCAATATGAACATCTACAAAGCACATGAAATGATGTTCAACAACACTATCTATTAGGGAAATGCACATGAAAACTACAATGAGATACAATCGTACACTCATCTGACTGACAACTATTAAAAAACAGATAACTACAAGTGTTGAAGAGAATGTTGAAGAAAGGGAACAACCATCCACTGCTGGTGGAAGTATAGAATAATGTAACCTTTGTCGAGGACATTTTCGTGGATCCACAGGAAGCTATCTATAGACCTGACATATGATCAAGCAGTCCCACTGGAACATGACCAGCTGGGTGGGGAAACATCCTGAGATTATGCCTGTGAATTGCAGAAATGTAACAAAGAACTGAGCTATTGACCTTTAAGACTTGTTGATTTCAGTAAGATGTAACTGTCAAGTATCTATTACACTTGTACATGCTCACCTGTATTTTCTTTGTTCTAAAGCTGAAATAAAAGCCACACTTTGTGGTGTGGCTGGGCTCTTCTCTCCATATCGGACGATGAGACCCCTGATCCCAGTTTCTTCTCTTAGTCTATTTCTTTCCCATCCGCGGCACCGTTTTCACTGTCCGAGGTCCTGAACGCCAACACATCAACAGATGAATGGATAAGCAAAATGTGGTATATACATACCATGGACTATTACTGTGTAAACAGTGTTAACACAAAGATGAACAAGGATGAATTTTGAAGACCCTATGTTCCGTGAAGTAAGCCAGTCACTGAAGGACAAATAATGCATGCCCTCACTGATATGACTCAGAGAAATTGAGCAGACTCATAGAGCTAAAGTGTGGAAGATAGGTTATCAGGAGGCAGAAAGGAAATAGAAGGTGGTGAGTAATGCTCAATATATGCAAAATCTATGTTAAGGTGGAAGGTGGTTGTTGGGCAGTGGTTCGGGATGATAGTGGTTCAGTGAAGTGATTTGGTTTGATGATGCTGGAGTGTGAAGGAAAGTAAGGGCATAGGGATGATTTGGAAGCTTCATGGAACTTGGAGGATGGCTAGAGAATGGAACACGTGAGCTCTGGTTATTTTTAGATCTGTGGTTTAAATTACAATGTTGGGAAGATTCTTTTGGAAAATACAGTAGGGTAGGGTTACTTGTGCACAGCTTTATGTATGTTGTGAAATGTAGGATAAGGCACACCTTGGGCATGCTTCTCTGAAATATGAAAATGTTCATCTTGTCAAGGTGTGTTATTTCAGTGAGTAGAGGCCCACACAATAAATTAGAAAATATTAAACTCTCATTATGGGGGGTTCTTCTACATTTTTAAATAAATGGACAATAATCTCTCAAGAACATAGACAGTCTGAAATGAAAGAAAACACACCAATATGTCAAGCCCTCAATATTAGTGCATGTAAATATGAACGTTATTTTTCAAAAATTGAAACTCAGTGGTTACCATAGGTTTCAAAATGAGGAAGGAGGATCATAGGGCATTTTTAGGAGTTTGTAATTATTCTGCATGATCTTTCAATGATGGATACAGACCAAAACTATAAAAGTGTATGTTGAAAAATGTAAACCATAATGTAACCTATTGGCCAATATTTGTACATCAATTGTAACAAATATACCATAGACATGTGAAAAGTTATTAATAAGGGAGTGTGGGAGAAGCGGAGAGGTGGGGTATATGGGAAACCCCTGTATTTTCTATGTGACTTTTCTAAAACCTAAAGCTTCTTTGAAGATGAAACAAAAATAAGAAGACACTGGAGGAACATATATGAAGAAATTTTCACTCTACATAAAAGATAACTGATCTTATGGTGATGAAAGACACATTGTGAAACATTTTATTATTTATTTTTTATTTTTGTATTCTATTTGTTATTTATTATTATTTTATTTTATTTTCCTATTTTTATTTTTTGGCCTTGTTTTAGGAAAGTTTTGGAACACAAAAGGGTCACAACTGTGTCAGGGGAGGATCACTGGTTTAGGGTGTTGGTAATGGGTGAGAGTGTGGGGAGCGATACACCTGGGGCATTCCTCCTCTATGGCATAGAAATATATTTATTTAGTCACCTTGGTGGGTGGAGAACCACACAATAACCAAAAGAATATTGAATTCCTATCCTGGGGAGTCCTGCTACATTCTCTAATAAAGTGGCAAGAATCTCTAGAGTACATGGGCAGTGCCTAGCAAAGGAGCACAGACCATTACAAAAAGCCTTTGCTAATGGTGGTTGTTCTTATGAAATTGAAACTTTGCATAGTAATATATTGCCAAAGATTTACCTTCTTAAAGCCTCCTTGTTTCTCAAATATGGCCTTTCTAGACCAATCTCAGCATAGAAATGAACTATCTTCTCCCCTGGCATGGGACATAGATTCCAGGGATGAGCTTCTTGATGCCAAGGGATTATTAAGTGTCAGGTGGTGATCCATTTGGAAAAAGACATCGAACAAAAGTGGGAAATATTAAATACGAATGAGTTTTTAAGTCTAAGAGATTTCAAAGTGAGTCTGGAGGTCATTCCAGAGGTTACACTTATGCACAACTCAGCAGGATCTCCTTGACTGCCACAATAAACAGTGTTTAAAATAGCAGGGTTCCTGAGGACTCTAGAGAAATTCAGACACTATAGACAGGGCAGACAATTTCAGGAATTCAGCATCCTGTCAGTTGGCCTTACTTTGGAATATATGCTCCTTTTTTGCAACAGAGGTAAACTCATTTAAATTTTCCTACACATGGCTCTTCTGCCCTTTTTAATTGAACCTGTTATTAACACTACAGCCATTAAATATATGTCCCAGAAACTTAGATTTTCAGTCTGTTCATATGCTTGTTGAGTGTTAAATCTCAGCAAAATTGCAACACCTACTCTCCAGTTTAGTTGGCTCACCCAGGAAACATAACAAAAGAATGGTGATGGACAATACGCATACCAATAAAAAGAGAGTATCTCTCACTGAAAGCAAGACAATTCCATCCATCTGCCCCATGGGATCTAAGGCCCCTCTCAATCAGAAACAGAGTAGGCATCGCCATCCTAATATTCTCAAAATTGTGGAATGAACAAACATAAGGGTGGTATGCAAACATGGACAAAAGTAGAGTTATTATTATTCCAGCAATGGAAGAGCTTGTATTCATTAATATAAAGGCAGTGGTCATGAGAGTTTCTAAGAGGAGGGAGAGGGAAGAATAGGTGTAACATAGGGCATTTTGGGGACATTGGAATTGTTCTGAATGACATTGCAATGACAGATAATGGCCATTATCCATATTGTCAAAACCTATAAAATTGTGTGGTGCAAAGTGTAAACTATAAAGTAAACTACAGTCCTTGGCTAGTACAATGTTTCAATAGTGTTCATTGGTTGTAACACATATACCACACTAATGAAAGATGTTGTTAATGTGGGAAAGTGTGGTAGGGAGAGAGGGTGGGGTATATGGGTATCACCTACAATTTTGATGTAATATTTATGTAATCTAAAGCTTCTTAAAAATAGAAAGGTAGAAAATGAAAGAATCTGGTGAGTAAAATCCAAAATATTTATTTTATTTATGAATTCCAGAACAGACATGTTTCTTACAGAAAATTATAAGGAAAATTTTCAGAAATTGATATGAAAGTTTATGACATGTATTGGAATGGAATTGTAAACCTAAGACCCATAGAACATAAGCATGGCAATACTTAATATGTGAAATGTAATTTTTCCGAATTCACCTACTTAATTTATGTTCATGATTCATGAAGCAGTCCATATTTTTCTTCTGTATTTATGCAACAGGAATGAAATGAGCAGAAAAGATTTAACTATGAGAACAAGTCATTCTTTTTATAAATATGTTGTGTGCCAAGTTTTGTTTACTTTGCTTATGATAAATTGGAGCAGTGGCAGTGCGCAGACTCATTACAGGGCAGATTCTCAAAGACTTGACCATCCTTAACTGGATTTGTAGGAACAAAAAATGGGTGTATTGGTTCTACAGCAGGAATTCTGGTGAATGTAAAAATATGGGATCCATTGATAATGTCATAAAAGGAAATGTTTCCAATATCCATATTCAGAAAAATCTCTACTCAGTGTAATTGAGGGTTTACCTGGGGTTGAGTGAAATGTGTAGTGCTGCCTGAGAAGAGCTTTCCATTTAGTAGACCCCCAGTCCAGAGGCTACATTCTGAAGATAATAGAATTTCCTATTGTTAAGAAACAGATTCCTTGCAAATGCCCAATTCCCATTCTTTGCTTTTGGGCTTTCTCTTAACATGCCTAGAGAAACTGCCACCCTTGAGATGAAATAATGACGATAAATTATAAATACAAACAAAAATGTGAAACTCATGACCTTGAAATACTGATAAATGAAATTCTACTTGGAACAAAAGACAGGATTCATCATTCAGCTTTAATCCAAGGTGATGGAAGTGTCTACTCCGGGCTGCCCAATAGGGTAGCCACTAGTCACATCAGTCATTAAACATGAGATGTGTTCAATAAATTAATTCACTGAATTGAAATGTGCTGAATGGGTAACGTAGATGAGGATTTGGAAGATATAATAAGAAAAACAGAATGTGGACTATTTCATTAATAACACTTTAATAATTGATCACATGTTGAAATAATATTTTGGATATTAAAATTAATATTAAGGATTTTTGTAAAGTTTCATTATGTGGCTACACAAAAATTTATAATTACATGCATAGGTCATAGTTTTTTCTGTTGGAATCATTGGTCTAGATTCTCCCAGATGGTCCAACCTGACTGAGATAAAAATCCATAACAGCAACTGAAAGGTTAAAGTCAATAGTGGAAATTCAAATCACCTCTCTTAGAGTAGCCTAACCTGTGATTTGATTAAGAGAAATGATGAATATTCATTTATTCTATTTGGATATCTAAATCTAAGTGTTGACAACTGCTCCTGAAGAAGGGGGCCCAAACATCCCTAAGTGTCCATGCTGAACCTGACATTGACTTGGCTGAAGTGATAATTTTCTCCATTCTTTGGAAATTGTATTCTCAAATCTGTGCTTCTTAGAAATCTGAGAAGTAAAAAAACAATTACATACATCTGGACTCAACTCTTTTCACAATGGTTCTCCTCTGGCCTCCAGGTACTTCCACAGTCAGCTCAGTCTGGAGAGAGAGATCAAATTACATGGTGCTTTTATATAAAGGTCCATCCTCCTACCTTCTTCATATCCTGTTGCTCATCTTTAACTCAATCAGGTTTTGATTTAAATCTGGCAGAATTAGAGATGTTACCACAAATGAAGCAAACAGTTTTTCCAGAGAGTGTTTTTTTTTCCCTATTAATACTAACAAAATGTTTCCATATTATCATTGTAGTTAGATATTGAATATTATGTCTGTTGATGGGATTTACAATAAAGACAAAAATTTTTAATACTAAATTTTTGGTATCAATATTAATCTTTGCAGAATGAATGTGGGTTGTTTCAAATACTTTTGGTTTGGAAAAGTAAAACCTCACTTTTCGATTTAAGAAATTAATTAAATCATCTCAGGATTTTTTTTTTTAAATCACACTCACTACTCCACAGTCACTTCTTCAGAGTCTTTTTAGCTCAATTGCCCAAGTCCAGGTTTAGAAGTTTGGTAAATTAACCATTAAGTGGTACCCCAATAATTAGTCAGCTATTCAAGGTCCTGGTTTAGTTAAAGAATCAAAAGTTAAAGCTATTTCAAAAAAAAAAGTTAAAGGTATTTCCTTTTTCTGACCTGTTATAAAAAATGATACATTTCCTTTATTTAAACATTTTTGTTTTCTTCCAAAAGGGTTCCATATGGGTTTAGATGACTCATGTGATCAGTATTTGCAGAGGAAGAATGAAAAATTAGGAGAGTTGAGTGCTGGGGTGTGGAATAAGAGGGGGTTAGATTACATTTAGGTAATTAAGTTAAGCTTTCATTTCAGTGGTCATCATCTGCTGGATTTTGCTGGATACTCTCATCATTTCAAATCCAAAACAAAGGCACATGTCAAGCACTTGTGTCTCATGAAGGCAAACTAAAAACCACACAATTTTAAAAATTGTGACCAATTTGACTATAATGCTCCATAGTCATGTCCTGTTTTCTGAAGGCCTGGGTGACTGTGTTGGAACTATGAGCTCCATGCAGGAGATGGGCAGATTTGGCAACTGGAAGTGAAACCCGGGAATATGTCACATCCTTCTCTTCAGGGAATGGTCTCCAGTGCCCTCAGGGCACAGATTCAGTTGCCACAGCAATGATGGAACAAGGAATGAGCAGGGAATAGTGGAGGCATGGTCCACTTATGCCCATAATTTGCCTTATTTTTTGAATAATTGAAATATTGAGGAAGTAATTATGAAAGAATCCCTTAAACTCAAAATGTGCCTTTTGTAGTCTTTTATTATGTACACTTTATAATTTTCTTTAAAAAATCTTTTATTTTGAAAGAATTTAAAACTTACAGGATAGTTGCAAATCCCACATAGAGAACTCTAGCATATCCCTCCCCCTAAAACCCAGAACCAGCAATTTTTAATATTGTATATATTATTTTATTAATTAAAAAAAATCATCCCAAATCTGTTTATTTTATACATTTGATATCAAGTAATAATATATTAGTTTTTCAGACATTTATTTTTGAAAGCTTGTAATTCTCCCAAAGCAATGTTTATGACCAATGCTTATTAACTGATCTGTGGGAGAAAATTTACATAGTATTCAAAATTAAATCTCAACATTCTATTCTTCAATATTAATTTATATACATCTGCATGCCGTTCATGCTTTTCCATTAATAAATCTGATGGTGTTTTTAAAAGTCTCATATTCATTAACAGTTTCAGAAGTAAATTTTCTGTGTTATTAATATTCATTCTCAACTCAGTTATGATATAATTCTCACTTTAGCTAACGTATTTAGATAGAACATGGCTGCAATTATTTTAAGTATTTATCAATCCATCCATCCATCCATCCATCCATCTTACTAAAGCCCAAATGAATTTCATGTTTTTTTATTGTCTTTAAAAATGTTCCACTTATTTTCACATTTTTGCTCCAAATATAATAAGCCTGAATATGTTTCAGGCTGTGAGTGACAATTTTAGATAATTTAATAATATTTGATTAATTAATAATAAAGTGTGCTATAAGTTATTTTGCAGCGAGCCACTAAGTGGTTCCCTGTTGATGTTCACAAAGGGCCTTTCTGCTCTCCTGTTCCCATCAAGGCATCTGCCACCATTCTACTTCCTGAAATACCCACTAGAGGTCCAAGACACATTGATGTGGTCACTGCTAAGTTCTAGAAACATTTATGTCTCTTTAAATCTAAGGACATTTGTGATTACATTATCCTCACAAGATTATTTATAATCAGTTTAAATTCATAGGTACATGGTCAGGCCTTCCTTCTCTGCCTAGAAATGTTTAAAACTGAAAGATTGACAGGCAGAGACTCTAATAAACTCAGGGTCCTCCTCAATAGTTTATCCCTACAGGAACCTTTCCGATGCCCCAAGACAAATCATTTCTCTATCTTCTTCAACCAGTACAATATGTAAAGACTCAGGTCTTTACAGGTACTGTTTTTACATGGCTTTGTTTGTTTTATTTGTAGCATTGAGACAACCATATCGAGAGCAGAGACTGTGGATTGATTTTGCATATAAAAAAAATGAGTATACACTAAAGAGTAAACAGCAAATAATTTAAACTTAATAATTTGAAGGTGATCTGTATTCTTTCATGTCTTCTGATTTTTTACCCTCTCTACAGAATACCTGATCTCTTGGAATACATTGTGACTGAAGGGAGCTAAATTGATCATATATAATATAAAGATGGAAACAAAGGAGGATCATCTAAGTTGTGATTCTACATGGAGAAAGGGAAATTCAAAGATTACAACTTATTCATTTTTTCTATGGGATGTAAAATTCACATTTTTCATCATGTAAATTATACTTGTGTTTTCAAACATATCCTAACTTGACATAAGCTAATTTAAGAAATATGAAACAAAAATATCCACAAAGAGATTGCATGGTACATAAATCAAATTGCTTGCAAATACACAGACTTCATACATTTGCCAAACCACCAATGGGATGAAAATGCATACTGCAATCTACTAGTATTAATAAGGGATGAAGAATGTTTGAAATAAGGTGATGAATCATAATTCTTATGTGGGTATGTGTTAAGGCTTGGATAAATTACACAAGATAAGTTTTATTGGAACTTAAGATGTCCTCTATTTTTGTTACACTTTCTGGCAAAAATCTTAAAAAGAAAGGTGTCTTTCCAGCTGCCTTTGGTCCCAGGAGAGTTTTTAATTATTTTTAAAACAAACTGCTAAAAATATATAAAATCATTAATGGCAAAGTGTCACAACCCTGTGTTATAGATTTACCTGGGAGATTTATTTATTTTTAATTATTTAACTAAATAAATGTAGGTTTTCTGAAGAATCTTAATTGGAAAACTTAGCATTGTGTTCCTTTGTCTCTTATCCAGAAATAAATTGGATTCAATTGCACTGTGTTCTTGCTACTAAACGTGTGGTTCCCACAATTTGTGTTCACACTTTGAGTACAGTAAAATTATAAAAATATCCCTAAGTAATTCTAACACACTTTTTAAAAATAATTTTTTAAAATCTTTTGAAAGAAAATTAGGTTTCATAAATGTTACACAAAAATATAGGGATTCCCATATGCCCCACTCACCACACCACTCACATCCTCCCACATAAACATCCTTCCTTAGACTGGCATAATCATTGCAACTGATATACACATCCGGGAGATTTGCCATTAAGCATGGACCATAGTTCACATTGTGGTCTACACTCTCTCCCACACAGTTCTGCATGTTATGTGATGATATGAAATGGCCTATATCTGTTATTGCTGTGTCGTTCAGGGTGATTCCCAAGTCCTGAAAAAGCCCCCATATTACAACTTTTTCTCCCTCTCCCTGTCCTGAGAGCCTCCAGTGGCCATTGGAACCACATTAATGTTGTAATTTTTTCCACCGATAGAATCACAATATGTGTATAGTAGAATATCAGTAATTCTACTCTAGTCAGTAGTTCTTTCCTCAATTCTGAGGATTCTGGGATGGTGATGTCCACTCCACCTCCATATGAGATGGGGCCTATATCCCATGGGGAAGATACATGGGACTATCTTGCTTGCAGTTTCAGAAACTGTCACTTCCTTGGGATGGTCATTGTCCATCATCATCTCCTTATTATTTGTCCTGGATGAGACCAATGAACTTCAGAGTAGGTGTTGCAACTCTGCTGAGTTTCCAGGCCCAGCTGGAACATGGACAGCCTATATACTCCAGTTTCTTGGATGCACACCTAAAAGTTCCAACACCAAGTATAGGTTTAAATAGAGGGACAGATGAGTCATGTGTAGGGAAGTCATTATTGATTCCAACTCTGTCACTCTCAGCAGCATAAACTTCAAAGTACGGCCCAATGACAAGGCACAAAACTTTGGAGCTATCTGCCTTGACCATAGGACCTGGGTGTCTCCAGAACACTCAGGAGCCCCACTATTTGGGGTAGTATCCACTATGAATTCCTGCGGAGATGTGCATTAGCATTACCTCTGGGATGACCTCACGACACGATTTGAAGTCTCTTAGCCATATAAACTCATTTTTCTTTAACTTTTCCCCCTTTTATTTGAGGTCTTTTTCCAGTTGATTTGTTAGTTGATGCTTGGTAGCAATCCCTCTGTTCCAGGGAGGCTCATACCCAGGAGTCGTGACCCATGCTGGGGGGAAGGTAATGCATTCATTTGCTGAGTTTGTCTTAGAGAGAGGCCACATTTGAGCAACAAGGAGGCTTTCAGGAGGCAACCATAATGCACTCCATAGCAATAGGCTAAGTTTCAATTTCAAGAGAAAAGCTCATAGGCATAGTCATGAATGTCAAGGGCCCATAAATGGATCATCCTCCTTTGCCAGTAATTGCACCTGCACTTGGGGGACTATTGCTGCTCCATTACAGAATGTGGCAGAGCTCTCCAGGATGGGAATTCAATATTCTCTTGGTTATTGTGTAGGTCTCCACATGCTCTGACAATGTTCCATGATCATTTGATCATATTTATATACCTTATATATATACGCTGAGGTGAACTTCCTCTCATGTATACATACATCATCAGTGACACTACACACCAATGATCCTCCCCTGCCACCATTGTAACCCTTCTGTGACCCAACGCTATTTCAAAAATGAGCCATTAAAATAGCCAAATACAATCAATAGAAAATTGAATAATAATTATGTTTAAATATAAGAAATAAAATGCATAAACATTTTTAAAAAACTGAAAATAAAATAAAATTTAAAGATTAGGAGATTAAAAATAATTAAAATATTTAAAAAAATTTTTTTGACATTTGCGTTTCATCACTGTAATATCTGTTGTCCTGTCTGTACAGTGGCATCTTCTTCCATTTATTACCCAGGGTCTTACTATTTTTCATTTTGTGTTCAAAGAAGTTTTAGGTTACAGTAAAGTCACATACAGAATACAGGGGACTCTCATATAGCCAATAACATCTCCTTTTCCTCCTTTCCATATTAATATGTTTTATATGTGGGTGGTACCTTTGTAAGTAGTGATATACAAATAGTAAAACATAGCTACTAAACATGGTCAATGATTTACATTATGGTTTACATTTTAGACTGTACACTTTTATAAATTTTGATGATATTTAACATGGCCTGTGTCCATCACTGTAAGACCATCTAGAACACTTCCATTGCCCACTAAATACCCTCTGTTTGATCTATTCTGTTCCTCAGTGTCCACCTGGCTTCACTCCTTGGATGACAAGATTCATAGTTACATGCAACACCACTAAGGTCTTGACACACTGGTTTGTCTTCCCTTTTTAGGAACCACCCATCATCTCAAGAGAATCCTGCATCTCTATTTGAGAACAAATAGGTCCTCCCAAGTATGGGAGTTCAACACCATGCCGCTCATTATGTGGATCTCCACCCACTGATACAACACATTATGACAAAATGGTGACTCACACACTCCCTAGAAGCCTGCTCCAGGTGTGCCCTGTCCCGAATGTCCCCCATCCAACAGCCTAAACCAGTAACCATTCCTTGTTATATTGCCATAAGAGCTTTCCCAACTTTGTACTTTCAATCACATACCCACAAAACCCCAGTGTTCACCTGGTCCCTCTTCTGATACTGCCCTCAGTTCCCTAGAGCTTCCAACCCACCCACCTCAATATAACCACCTGTAAAACCTGCACCACTCAACCCAATTATGTCACTACCATCCAGTCATATACCTTCAATATGGAATTGCACACTTTCACCTTACCATAGATTATGTCCATATAGGTGTTGGCTCAAATCCTTCTTCTCTCTATTTCCTGTAAACATATCTTCCAGACAACAGTTCTCTGAGTCTTTTCAATTTGCTTACTTCATATCAGTGATGGCATATATTATTTATCCTTCAATGTTTGGCTTGCTTCACTCAACATACGGTCTTCAAGATTCATCCATAGTATCCTACGTGTTAGCACTGTATTTCTTATTATAGCTGAGTAATATTCCTCTGTATGTATATACTATATATATATTTTTTATTGATTAATCTGTTGATAGGCATTTGAGCTGATTCCAAATTTTGACAATAGTGAATGATGCTGCTATGAACAATGGTGTGCATATATCTGATTGTGACTTTGTTTTAATTCTTCTGGGTTTATACCCAGCAGTGGAATTGCTGGATCATATGTAAGTCTTATAGTTAGTTTTTTGAGGAACCAAAATGTCCTCCACAATGTCCTCCACAATGGCTGGACCATTATGCATACCCAACAGCAGAGGATGAGGGTTCACATTTTTCCACATCCTCTCCAAAATTTAGATTCATCTTCGTTTTTCAATAGCCAGCAGTCTAATGGGTGTAAGATGGTATCTCATTGTAGTTTTGATTTTCATTTCCCAAATAGCTAGTGATGTTGAGCATTATTTCATCTGCTTTTTAGCCATTTGTATTTCTTCTTTGGAGAAGTGCCTTTTCAGGTCACTTGCCCATTATTTTAAATGTCATTTTTTTTTTGTCTTTTTATTTTTGAGGTGTATGGTTTCTTTATATATGCTAGATATCAGGCTCCTATCAGATATATGGTTGCCAAATATTTTCTCCCATTTGGATAGGCTGACTTTTTAATTTCTTGATAATGTCATTTGAGGTGCAGAAATTTTTAATTTTAAGGAGAACCCATTTATCTATTTTTTCTATTGGTACTCGTGCTTTGTGTGTGAAGTTCATGAAACCATTTCCTATTACAAGGTCCTGTAGATACTTCCCTACATTATCTTGCAAGGTCTTTATGGTCTTGGCTTTTATATTTAGATCTTTGATCCATCTTGATTTGATTATTATGTCAGATGTTGTTCCTCTCATCCATTTGGATACTGATATCCAGTTCTCCAAGCACCATTTGTTGAAGAGGCCATTCTCTCCCAGTTGAGTGTGTTTGGCAGCCTTGTCAAATATAAGATGACTGTATATGTGAAGTTCTATATCACAACTCTCAAATCAGTTCCATTGGTCAGTATGTCTATCTTTGTTCCAATAGCTCGCAGTTTTAACCACTGAAGCTTGGTAGTAAGTTTTAAGATCAGGTAGTGTGGTACCTCCAATTTCATTTTTCTTTTTCAATATGTCTTTGGGATTTCAGGGCCTCTTACACTTTCAAATAAAATTTGAAATTAGTTTTTTCAACTCATTAAAAAGTGCTCTGTTGATTTTTATTGTAATTGCGTTTAATCTGTAGATAGGTTAGGTTAGGAAAGACATCTTAATGATGTTTATTGTTCCTATCCATGAAGAGGGAATATCCTTCCATTTATTTATGTCTTCTTTAATTTCCTTTAACAGTGTTCTGTACTTTTCTGTATATAAGTCTTTTACATCTTTAATTAAATTTATTCCTAGGTATTTGATTCTCTTAGTTAAAATTGTAAACAGTATTTCTTTCTTGATTTCCTCCTCAGATTGCTTGTTACTGGTGTACAGAAATGCTACTGATTTTTGAGCCCTGATCTTATACCCTGCGACTTTAGTGAACTCATTTATAAGTTCTAAAAGCTATGTTGTAGATTTCTCAGGGTTTTCTATGTATAGGATCATGTCATCTGCAAATAGGGAAATTTTTCTTCTTCCTTTCCAATATGTATGCCTTTTATATCTTTTTCTTGCCTCAGTGTTTGAGTAAGTATTTCTAACAAAATGATAAATAGGAGCTGTGATAGTGGTCATCCTTGTCTTGTTCCCAATCTTAGAGGAAAGCTTTGAGGATTTCAAGAGATGATGTTATCTGTGGGTTTTTCATATATACCCTTTTCCATATTCAGAAAGTTTCCTTCTATTCTTATCATTTGCAATGCTTTTATCAGGAAGTGGTGCTGTATTTTGTCGAATGCTTTTTCTAAACCTATAGAGAATATTACATGATTTTTTAAAATCTGATTATGTGGTGTATTACAATGATTAATTTTCTTATGTTGAACCATCCTTTCATACCCGGGATGAAACCCATTTGTTCAAGGTGTATAATTTATTTGATGTGTTGCTGAATACAATTAGCAAGTATTTTGTTGAGGATTTTAGCATCTAGGTTCATTAGACAGATTGGTCTGTAATTTCCTTTCTTATGACATCATTGTTTGGCTTCGGTATTAGGGTATTGCTGGCATCATAGAATGAGTTAGGCAAATGTTCCTACTACTTCCATTGTTTAGAAGACTTTTAGCTGGATTGGTATTAGTTCTTTCCAGAATGTTTGGTATAATTCCCCTGTGAAGCTGCCTGTTCCTGGACTTTTCTTAGTTGGGAGGTTTTTGATGACAGAGTCTGTCTCTTTCCTTGTCATTGGACTGTTGAATTCATCAATTTCTTCTTTCATCAATATAGGCTGCTTGTGAGCTTCTAGGAATTTGTCCATTTCCTCTAAATTATCATTCAAGTTGGCATATAATTTTTCAAAATAGCCTCTTATGATGCTCTTTATTTCTGTAGGGTCAGTTTTAGAATCCCTTCCTCATTTCTTATTTTGTGCATTTGCATCTGCTCTTTTTTTCTTTGTTAATCTGGCTAAGGATTTGTAAATTTTATTGGTCGTCTCAAAGAATTAGCTTTTGGTTTTGTTTGATTTTATAAAGCTTTCTTATTTTCTATTTTGTTTAGTTCTGTTATAATCTTTATTTCCTTCTTTCTACTTCCTTTGGGGTTACTTTGTTGTTATTTTTCCAATTCCTCAAGGTGTGCAGTGAGGTTTATGAATTAAGCACTTTTTTGTTTTTTGTTATATGCATTTATGGCTATGAATTTCCCTCTCAATACTGCTTTTGCTGCATTCCATAGGTTTTGATATGTTATGTTGTAATTTTCCTTTGTTCCAGGTAGTTACTGATTTCTTTTGGGATTTCCTCCTTCACCCACTGTTTGTCTAGGAGTGTGTTGTTTAACTTCCATATCTTTGTGCCTAATCTGGTTCTCTGGCTCTTAATGATTTCTAATTTCATTTCATTTTGTTCAGTGAAATTACTTTGTATAATCTCAAGCTTTCTGAATTATTGATGATTTTTTCTGTGGCCTAGCGTGTGGTCTATCTTGAAGTATGATCCATGTGCACTCAAGAAGAATGTATACCCTGTTGTTTGGGTGTAGTGTTATGTATATGTCTATTAGATCCAGATCGTCTTAAATATTAATCAAAGTCTTTGTTTCTTTATTGATTCTTTGTCAAGATATTCTGTCTAATTGTGATAATGTTATTTTAAAGTCCCTCACTATAATAGCACAGGCATCTATTTCTCCATTTAGTTTTACCAGAACTTGTCTCATATATTTTGAGTCACCCCTGTAAGGTCCATAAGTGTTTTTGATTGTTCTTTCTTCTTGAAAGAGAACCCCTTTCACTACTATACAGTGTCCATCTTTGTCTCTTACAAGAGTTTTGCATTAAAAGTCTATTTTATCTGGTATTAGTATAACTACTCCCAACCTTTTTTGGTAATTGTTTGCTTGCAAGATTGTTTTACAGCCATTCAATTTCAGCCTGCTGGAATCCCTGAGTCTAAGATAGGTTTCTTGTAGACAACATATAGATGGCTCATATTTTCTGACCAATTGGTCAATCTGTGTCTCTTGACTGGTGAGTTTAATTCATTAACATTCAGTGTTATTACTCTCAAGGAATTATTTTCATTAGTCATATTTTCTTTGGGTTTATATATGTCATATATTTTGTTGTTGTTGTTATTTTTGTTGTTGTTGTTACACTCTCCTCCAACTCTCTTTCTCCTGTTTTTCCTTTCAGCCTGCAGAATATCATTTAGTATTTCCTGAAGGGCAGGATTTGTATTGGCATACTATATTAATTTCTGTTTATATCTGTATATTTTGAACTCTCCATCATTTTAGACTGCCAGCTTTGCTGGATAGAGAATTATTGGCTAGAAGTTTTTTTATTATTATTTTTTATTTCAGTAGCTTAACTATGTCATTCCATTGTCTTATTGCCTTCAAGTTTTCTGATTAGAATACAGCACTTAATCTTATTGACATTCACTTTTATGTCATGTTTCCCTTTTTGATTGCTGCTTTCCATATTTTCTCTTTGTCTTGACCATTGGACCATCTGATGATTATGTCTTGGGGTAGTCCTCCTGGTATTTATATTGTTTGGTGTGTGCTGTGCATGCTGGACTTGTATATCCATCTCCTTCAAACTGATTGGAGAGTTCTCAGGCATTATTTCCTCCAACATTCCTTCTGTCCCCTTTCCCTTTTTTTCTATCTCTGGTATGCCTATAATGCATATGTTTCATATGTTTGTGTATTTTGTGTTGTCATTGACATCCTTAAGTACTTGATGGATTTTTTCTATCTTTTATCTATTTGTTCTACTATCTGTTTGATTTCAGATGTACTGTTTTCCACATCACTAATTCTTTCCTCTGCCTGTTCAAATCTACTGTTAAATGCTTCCAGTGTCTTTTTGATCTCTTGGATTGCGACATTCATCACCATCATATCTATTATCTTTTTATGTATGTTTGCAATTTCTTCAGTATGTTCTTCCAGTGTCTTCTTAATATCCTTAATCTCTTCCTTCACTTCTTTAAGTTGGTCCATGACATTTCTTTGGACAATTTCTTTTAGTTATTCAAAGTTCTGCACCTCTTTCTGGTTTTTAATTTGTTCGTTACACTGGGCCAGGTCTTCCTGTTTCTTAGCATGGTTTGTAATTTTTTCTTGCTCTCTGTTCATCTTTGTAGCTTGTAAGGTTTATTCAGTTGATTAACTTCTTTCTTTACTCTAAGGATTTATTTAGTTGCTGTTTTGTGTGTGTATTAAATTTTCTATTTGACATTTTTTCTTATTATTCTATTTCATTGCTGTTTTATATGTTCCCTTAGAAGAATAAATTAGGGCCAGAGAAAGTGAAAGATGTAAGAAAAGTAAAAGGATAGTAGTAATACTAATAGTAATTGTTAGAAAAGCAACCATTTAAGAGCTTGGAAAATGAATATTTAACTCTCATAAGCAGTGTATAATAATAGGAATAGTAAAGTTGGGTACCAATATTGAAATGGGAATCCAAATAGAGAAAAATGTATAGACTGTATTAAAAGGCAAGTGTGATGAGGAGATAGGGAAAGACATAAGAAATGATAAAAATAAAAAAGTTAATAAAAGAAAGAAAACAGGACAGACCAGGCAGAAGTAAAAACTAGAAAAATTGAGGACTAAACAAAGAGAGGTGGAATGTAAGAACAACAACAGAAAGAAGAAGATAGAATTATAAGGGAAGGAAAAGAGATCACATTGGCATACAAAATTGGTATGCAAAGAAAAGGAGAATTCAAGGAAGGGGAAACATAGTATCCAAAAATCAAGCCAGCAGCACCTTGAGTTATTTCTCTCTTCATCAGCTCCCTCCAGATGGATGTCCTGCAGCCTCCTAGTCTGTGGGTGACCAAAACAGCTCCCTTGGCCAGGATCTGGGCCCCACTCAGCCATTTTCTGTGAGAGAGATGTGCTTATGTTCCTCTGAAATTAAAAAAAAAAATTAGCACCAGAGAAAAGGGAAGAGATAAGAAAGCAAAGAGAATAATAGTAATGGTAATAGTAAAAGACAGCAGACCAAGGAAATTAAAAAAAAATTAACATGAGTAAGAATCAGAGAAATATAAGATTAGTAAAGTGGGATAGAATCAATGAATCAAGAAACAGAACAGAGAAAAAATATATATAGAATGAATTAAAATTCTGGAATGGTGAGAAGAGGGTAAAAGAGGACAGAAAAGAGAAAAACAAAATAAGTGAAAAAGAGAAAGATACAGAGAAAAAGCAAGAGAGGGAGAAATTCACACAAGAAAAATTGGAGACCAAATAAAAGACATAGAATGAAATAACAACAATGGAAATCCAAAGATATAAAGATAAAGGTGTGGGAAAAAAGAGCATAGGTAGAAAAGATCAGTAACCAAAAGAATAAAATAAGAAAAATAAATAAATAAACAAGCAGAGACACAAAGGGATAGGATACAAAACAAGCAAGAAACAAGGTAGCAGCAACTCATTTTTTTAAAAAAGGAGACAGATGAAAAAATAATAATAAATATTGAAAAACAGCCTTCTTTCTTATGCCTCTAAAGATCTTCTCAGGCTGCTGGTGTTCCTCAATTACTCACCCGGCAGCCTGACCTCTGCCGGGTTTAAACTTGGTTTTAGTGAGTCAAGAAAGGGAAATAAAAGAAAATGAACTTTTTTTTTTAAATAAGAGATCCAAGAAAAGCTAATACAAAGAAAATTTCTATATGTTCCCTGTCATAAAATTTCAGCTGCAGTCACCTGGATTGGTGCTGATCGCAGCCTGTCTCTGCCTCCTCACTGATGTAACTCCATCAGCCTGAGGCAATCCCCCTCCCATCTCCTTGTCTAATGGGTGTCCCTTCTGATACTCAAGGGGGACCCAGGTAGCTAATCTCACAACAAAAAATTACTCTCCACTCTCCCAGATCCCACTTCCTCACAGGTAATCTGCCATCACACTCCCATTTGGAGAAGGGGGCTGTGTCTCCACCTAGTCTGTCCACCCTGAGGACTGGGTATGTGTGCCCCTTCCTGCCACTGTGGTAAGCAACCCCTGATTATTCCCGGCTTCCTTAACTGTCCAATACCCTCCTAGATTACTCAGAGCAACTTCCTGTGGAAGTAGACATCTGCTGTACTCTCAATTAGATACAAGTCACTACGAGTTTTACCCTTGCTTAGTATCTCAGGGGTGGTTGAGGGGAGCCCTTCCCAGCAGCAGGTAGGTTTAATAACTCACAATTACTTGTTATGGCTTCTTCGTGTCTCTGAAGCTCACTTTTATGGGAGTTGTGAAGCAGTGACCTGGTTTGCTGAGCCCCAAACCTGGTCCCCATGGCAGCCTCTCTCTTTTCTTTGTTGTTTTATTGAGAACTAAGAATTATATGTCTTACCTGTCAACCATGTTCTGACAATCCCCTCCCAATATTCTCTTAATATCCTTAATCTCTTTAGCTATTTCATTGAGTTTATTAAGGAGATTTGTTTGAACATCTTTGGTTAGTTGTCTCAATTCCTTTATGTCATCCGGAGGCTTACCTTGTTCCTTTAACTGGGCCATTTCTTCCTGTTGGTATGAATTGTAATTTTTTGTTAGTGTCTTGGCATTTGGCATATTAGATATATTTATTCTTGCTGCAGTTTCACTATTTAGTGCAGGGCTTTCTTGCCTTTTCTCCCTTGCTGGTTGCATAGTAGGAGCCAAAGGTGTAGCTGATTCTGTAAGCATTGGAGGCTCAAGCTGCCCCCATTACACCAGAGACAAATGCAGCTCCTCTCAACTATCTCCTTTGCCAGGGGTATGGACAGAGCCACAGTCAGGTGTAATCCAAGTTTAGCATGCCTAGACTGTAGTTGCAACAAGGAGGGTCTCAGGTGGCAACCCTTAGGCATGCCATAACAGTAGGCTAAGTTTCAATTACAAGACAAAGACTCATAAGGAAAGTCATCAATAACAAGAACC
>JAQZBX010027532.1:0-28312 GCA_029593785.1 Cabassous unicinctus | reverse complement strand
ATGACAAGATATATAAAGGCCTGTATCTGTCATTGCAGTGTCATTCAGGACAATTCCAAAGCCCCAAAAATGCCCCTAAATTACATCTGTTTACCCTCTCTCTAGCCTCAGAACCTCCATTGGCCACTATCTTCACATCAATGATATAATTTCATCCATTGCTAGAATCACATTAAATCTATAGGAGATTAACAGTAAGTCCACTGTAGTCTATATTTCATTCCCCAATTCTGAGGATTCCGGGATGGTGGTGCCCACTCCCCCTCTAATTGAGTGGGGGCTTCAGTCCTATACAGGCAATGGATGGGACTCCCTTGCTTGCAGCTGTAGGTTCTATTGATTCCTTGATATGGTGTCTGTCCAACATCACTTCCTTGTTAGGTGTCCTGGGTGAGTCCAATGGACTGGAGAGTAGGTGTTGCAACTCTGTTGAAGTTCAGGGCCCAGCTGGCACATGGACAGCATAAAGATTCAAGTCTCTTGGATGTACACCTACCAACTCTAGAACGAACTATAGGTTCAAAAAGAAGGGACAGAAGAGCCATGTGTAGGGAAACCACAACTGAGTCCAACTTTGTCACACTGGGAAGCACAAACTCCAAAGTAGGGCCTACTGGCAAGGCACAAACCTCCTGAGCTATCTGTCTTGATCATACTGCCTGGGTTTCTCCTGGGCCCTCAGGAGCCCCACTATTTGGGATAGTGACTAATTTTGCTGTAAATGAGATCCTGCTGAGAATTACATAATCATAATCTCCGGAATGACCTCCTGACTCACTTTGAATCCTCAGCCATATAAATTCATTTGTCTTTACATTTTCCCCCTTTTGGTAAAGGTCTTTTTCCAGTTGGTGCTTAGTAGTAATCCCTCAGTGCCAGGGAGGCTCATCACTGAGGGTCATGTCCCACACTGGTGGGAATTTATTGCCTTTATAAGCTAAGTTTGGATTAGAGAAAGGCCACATTTGAGCAACAAGGAAGCTTTCAGAAGGTAACCGTTAGGTACCCTATAATGCTAGGTTGTTTCCATTTCAAAAGTAAAGGTTTATAAGCACAGTCATCCATATCAATGGCCCATCAATGGGCCATCTTCCTTGACTAGCCATCACCTCTGTTCTTGGGGCATTCTTAATGTTCCATTAGAGAATGTGGCAGATCTCCCTAGAATGGGAATTCAATATTCTTTCAGTTGTGTGTATATCCACCCACTGTGACAATGCGCCATGAAATTCTGAACACATTTATATGCCTTATATATATCCCCAGTTGAAGCTTCTCCCTTGTATCCCCCATCATTGACACCCCAAACAAATGATCCTCCCATGCCACAGTTGTAACTTTTCTGTGATCCAAAACTTCTTCAATTATGAAACCATTAGTCAAATATGATTAATAAGAAAATGAAATAATAATGATAGTTTAAAAAATAAGAAATAATATACCAAAAAATGAAAAATAAAAAACAAAAAAGAAATTGGGATTATAAAAAATAATGAATGAATATATAATTTTTTTTTGATATTTTGATTTTCATCATTCTAAGATCAATTGTCCTGTATGCACAGTGACATTTTCTTCCATTTATTCCCCCAGTGTCTTACTTTTTTCATTTTGTCTTCAAAGAAAATTTAGACAGATACAGGCCATTATATATCTTGCCACAATCTACAGAATTGGGAGGGAGAGAGTGTAAACTACAATGTAAATTTTAATCCATGCTTAGTGGTAATGCTCCAAAACGTGTTCATCAATTGCAATGAATGTTTCACACTAATTAAGGATATTGTTAATGTGGGAAAATGTGGGAAGTGTAGAGAACAAGGCATATGGGAATCCCCTATATCTTTTATGTAACACTTATGTAACCTAAGTATCTTTTTAAAAATTAGGTATATGATGGCATTTTTGGGACATTGGAATTTTCCTGAATGATGTTGCAGTGATTGATACACACCATTACATATCTTGTCATAACTTACCAAAAAATGTGGGAGAGAGCTTAAACTATAATGTAAAGTGTAATCTACATATAGTGACAATGCTCCAATATGTGTTCGTCAATTGTAAAAAATGTACCACACTAATGAAGGAGGTTGTTAATGTGGGAAAGTGTGCAATGGGTAGGGAGTGAATCACATGGGAATCCCCTATATTTTTATGTAACATTAATGTAATCTAATTATATTTTTAAAAATAAAATATAATAAAAAAGAGAAGTTTTAGGTCTCATCAAAGTCATATACAGAATAGAGGGGATTCCCATATACCTGACATCCTCCCCCATTTTCCACTAGCCCTATTAGTAATATTTTATATGTGGATGGTACATTTTTAACTACTGATGAACAAATATTAAAACATAGCTAGCAATCATGTTAAAAGATTTACATTATGGTTCACATTTTGGACTATACACTTTTATAAATTTTGATAAAACTTAGCATGGCCTGTATCCATCATTGCAAGATCATGTAGAACATTTCCATTGCCCTCAAAATGCTGCCTGTTCCATCTATTTTATTTCTCCCTCCCATGGTAAACACCAGGCCTCAGCCCTTGATTGATCAGATTCATAGTTACTTGCAACAACATTGAGGGCTTGACACATTGGTCTGTTCTCCCTTATTGGGCAACACTCATGTTCTGGAGAGATGTCCAGCCCTCTGTTTAAGAACCTAGTGGGCCTTCCTAGGATGGGGACCTACAGCAGTTTTGCATTATTTATGAATTTCAAAAATATATATTAGATTATGCTTGTAAACTGGTCTGTTCCTCTATACATGATTAAATTATGATTAGGGCTTTGATTGGGCATGTCAGTAGGATGTTGCCTACCCACCGTTTGATGGGTGGGGACTCAGAGATAAAACCACATGGCAGAGAAGAGGAGTTAGTTGGAGTTTTCAGATGGAGTTTTGATGTTGGAGTTTTAATGCTGGAACCTGGGGAAGTAAGCACAGAGAGGAGCTTGGTCATTAGGAAGGAGAGAAAGCCCTGGGAAGAGACAAGCTATTCACCTGACAGTTCACAAAAGGCTTTGTGGAGAGAGGCAAATCCTAGAGTGCCTCATAGTCTACAGCTGACCTTGTGGGGGAAAAAGAGGAGTCCAGGAAGAAGCAAGACCCAGGAAGAGAGGAACTCAGGAAGACTGAACTCTTGGCAGATGTCGGCAGCCATCTTGCTCCAACACGAGGTGGCAGACTTTGGTGAGGGAAGAAATTTGTGCTCTATGGCCTGGTGACTGTGGGCCTCTATCCCAAATCAATATCCTTTGTAAAAACCAACCAATTTCTGGTATTTTGCATCAGCACCCCTTTGGCTGACTAATACAGGGCCCAAAAACTTCATGCTCATTATGTGGGTCTCCACCCACTGATATAGCATATTATGGCAAGATGGACACTCAAACACTCCCTAAAAGCCCAAGCCAGCTGTTCCGTTTCCCAAATGTCCCCTATCCAATACATGAATCCAGTAATCCTACCTTGCCCTATTGCCAAAAGACCATTTCCAACACTGTAGTTTCAACCAAGTACCCAACAATCCCCAGTCTTCACCTGCTCCCTCCCCAACCAACCCCTCAGTTCCATGGACAGCACAACCCACATTCCACACCATACATCTCTGACATACCTGCACCACTTAACTAAAAAGTATCACTGCACCACTGTCATATCCCTCACTGCACAATTGCACACTTCCAACTCATCAAAAATTTTGCCCTTATAGGCAATGGCTCACAACCTTCTTCTCTCTTTCTATTTCCTGTAAACGTGTCTTCCAGACACTAGCTCTACGAGTCTGCTCAATTTGCTTAATTCATATCAGTGAGGTCATGCAATATTTGTCCTTCAGTGCCTGGCTTACTTCACTCAATATAAAGTCCTCAAATTCATCTATGTTATCTCGTGTGTTAATACTGTATTCCTTCTTACAGCTGAGTAATATTCCATTGTATGTATATACCACAATTTGTTTATCCATTCATCTGTTGAAGGGCAATTGGGTTGATTTCAACTTTTGGCAAAAGTGAATAATGCTGGTATGACCATTGATGTGCATGTATCTGTTCAAGTCCTTACTTTCAGTTCTTGGTATATACCCAGCAGTCGAATTGCTGGTTCAAATGGCAATTCTATAGTTACATTCTGAGGAACCACCAAACTGTATTCCACAAGGCTGCACCATTCTACATTCCGACCATCAGTGGATGAGGGTTGCCATTCTTCCACTTCCTCTCCAAAACTTGTAGTATTCTGTTTTTATTAGTCACCAGACTAATGGGTGGAAGATGATATCTCACTGTTGTTTTGATCTGCATTTCCCTAAAAGCTAGTGATGTTGAGCATCTTTTCATGTGCTTTTTAATCATTTGTATTTCTTCTTTGTAGAAGTACCTATTCAAATCACTAGCCCATTTTTGTCAATGGGTTATTTGTATTTTTATTTTTGAGGTGTAGGATTTCTTTATATATGCTGGATATTAGGCTTCTATATGTGAGGGTCAATATCAGAACTCTCAATTCAGTTCCGTTGGTCAGTATGTCTATCCTTGTGCAAGTATCATGCTCTTTTGACCACTGTAGCTTTCTAGCATTTTTTAAAATTAGGTAGTGTGATTCCTCCAATTTCATTTTTCTGTTTCAATATGCCTTTGGCTATTTGGGGCCTTCTTGTTCTTCCAAACAATTTTCATAGTTAGTTTTTCCAATTCAGTAAAAAATGCAGTGGTGAAAATTATTGGGGTTGCATTAAATCTGTAGATCAGTTTGGGTAGGATAGACATCTTAATGATGTTTAATCTTCCTGTCCATGAACAGGAAGTCTTCTTTGATTTCCTTTAATAGCAATGTGTAGTTTTCTTCATATGTCATTTACATCTTTATTTACATTTATTCCTAAGTATTTGATTCTTTTATTTGCTTTTGTAAATGGGAATTTTTTTCTTGATTTCCTTGTCAGATTCCTCATTATTGATATATAAAAATGCTACTGATTTTGCACATTGATCTTTTACCCTGAGACTTTACTGAACTCATTTATAAGCTCTAGAAATTTTGTTAGAGATTTCTCTGGGCTTTCTGTGTATAAGATCATGTCATCTGCAAATAGCAAAATTTTTACTTCTTCCTTTCCAATTTGGATGACGTTTATATCTTTTTCTTTTCTAAGTGCTTGAGGAAGTACTTCTAAGACAATGTAAAATAGGAACGGTGAGAGTGGGCATCCTTGTTTTATTCCCAATCTTAGAGGGAAAGCTCCCAGGTTTCTCCATTGAATATGATGTTAACTATGGGCTTTTCATATATAGCCTTCATTATGTTGAGTAAATTTCCTTCTCTTCCTATCTTTTGTAGTGTTTATTTTTTAAATCATGAAATGGTGTTGAATTTTGTTGAATGCTTTTCCTGCATCTATAGAGATGATTATTTGATTTTTTCCCTCTCAATCTGCTTATGTGGTGTAGTACATTGATTGATTATCTTATGTGGAACCATCCTTGCATACCAGGGATGAAACCCACTTGGTCATGTTGTATAACTCATTTTACATGTTGTTGAATATGATTAGCTAGTATTCTGTTGAGGATTTTTGCATCTAAGCTCATTAGAGAGATTGGTCCATAGATTTCCTTTCTTGTGGTGTCTTTGTTTGGCTTTGGTATTAGGGTGAGTTTGGCAGCATAGAAGGAATTAGCCAAGTTCCCTGCACTTCTATTTTTTTGGAAGAATTTAAGCAGGAGTGGTGTTAGTTCTTTCTGGACTGTTTGGTAGAATTTATCTGTGAAGACATCTGGTCCTGGGTTCTTTTTAGTTGGGAGGTTTTTGATGACTAATTCTATCTCATCACTTGTCATTGGTCTAATTAGTTTGTCAATTTCTTCTTCTGCCAATGTAGACTGCTTGTGTGTTTCTAGCAATTTCTTCATTTCCTCTTAATTATCCATCTTGTTGGCATATAATTTTTCAAAATACTCTGTTAGGATATTATTTATTTCTGTTGGCTCAGTGGTGATATCTACTTCCTTGTTTATTTTATGTATTTGCATCTTCTCCTTTTTTTTCTTTGTTAGTCTAGCTATGGGCTTGTCAATTTTATTGATCTTCTCAAAGAAACAGATTTTGACTTTGCCAATTTTTTTGGTCCTTTCTTATTTTCAATTTCATTTAGTTTTGTTCTAATCTTTGTCATTTCCTTCTTTCTACTTCCTTTGGGGATAGATTGTTGAACTTTTTATAATTCCTCCAGGTGTGCTGTTAGGTCTTTGATTTTAAATCTTTCTTCTTTTTTAATATAGGCATTTAAGGCTATGAGTTTCCTCCTCAGTACAGCTTTTGCTGCATCCCATAGGTTTTGGTACATTTTGTTATCATTTTCCTTCATTTCAAGGTTGTTACTGATTTCTTTTTTATTTCCTCTTTGACTCACTGTTTGTCTAAAAGTGTGTTGTTCAACATCCATATCGTTGTGTCTTAACTGACTCTCTGTCCCTTACTGATTTCCAGCTTCATTCCATTGTGGTCAGAGAAATTATTTTGTATAATTTCAATCTTTCCAAATTCTTTGGAAATTTTTCTGTGGACTAGCATGTAGTCTATCATGGAGAATGATCCATGTGTACTTGAGAAGATTATATATCCCACTGTAATTTGGTCTAATCTTCTGTATGACTATTAGATCCAGATCCTCTAATGCATTAGTCAAAGTCTTTGTTTCTTTATTGATATTCTGTTGAGATGTTTTAATGGTGAAAATGGTGTATTAAACTCCCCCACTATAATTGTAGAGGGATCAAGTTCTCCACTTAGTTTTTCCAGTGCTTGCCTCAAGTATTTTGAGATACCCTGGTTAGATGCATAAAAGTTTATGATTGTTCTTTTTTCTTGATTACACTTATATTAATATATAGTATCCATCTTTGTCTCTTAAAATAGTTTTGCATTTAAAGTTTATTTTGTCTGATACAACTATAGCTACTCCTGCCAATTTTTGTTTATTATTTTCATGTAAAAAGTATTTTCCAACCATTTATGCCCAGTCTCCTTGAGTCCCTGGGTGTAAGGTAAGCTTCTTGTAGACAGCATATAGCTGGGTTTTATTTCCTTATCCATTCTGCCAATGTGTGTCTTTTGACTGGTAAATTTAGTCCATTAATATTCAAAGTTTATTGCCAAGGAATTACTTACATTACCCATAGTTTCTTTTGGTTTATGTATGCCATGTGTTTTTCTCATCTCTGTTCTTATCATTTTAGTTGTTCTTACACTGTCCTCCAAATCTCTTTCTCCTGTTTTTTCTTTTCAAACCTGCAGAACTCCCTATAGTATTTCTTTAAGAGTATGTTCCTTATTGAGATACTCTTACTTTCTGTTTATCTGTGAATATTTTGAACTCTCCCTCCTTTTTGAAAGCCAGTTTTGCTGAGTAGAGAATTATTGGCTGGAAGATTTTTCTTTTAGAACCTTAACTATGTCATATCACTGGATTCTTGCCTCCAGGGTTTCAAATGAGAAATCAGCATTTAATCTTATCGAGCTTCCTTGAACGTGGTGTTTCTCATTTCTCTTGCTGCTTTCAGTAATCTCTTTTTGTCTTGAGCTTTGGACAATTCCAAGTATTTGTCTTGGAGTAGACCTGTTAGGATTTATACTGTTTGGCATGCATTGTGCTTCCTGGACTTGTATATCCATGTCCTTCAATAGGGTTGTGAATTTTTCAGCATTATTTCCTCCAACACACCTTCTGTACCCTTTCCCTTCTCTTCTCCATTTGGGATGCTTATAATGCATATATTTATGCATTTCATGTTGTCATTCAGATCCCTGAGTCTCCTGGATATTTCTACCTTTTTATCTATCTGCCCTGTTTGATTTCAGCTCTACTGTCTTCCACACCAGAAATTCTTTCCTCTGAATGTTCAAACATATTGTTACATGCTTCCATTGTATTTTTGATTCTTGTATTGTGCCATTCATCACCATCATATCCATTATCTTTCTATGTATTTTTACAATTTCTTCAGTATGTTCTCCCAGTATCTTCTTAATATCATTAATCCCTTCCTTCACTTCATTAAGTTGATTCAGTTTATTTGTTTGGACTTCTCTGATTTGTTGTTCTGATTTCTGCATGTCCTGTCTTTTAGTTCATTTGTTGGACTGGGCCACATCTTCCAGTTTGTTAGTATGGATTGTAATTTTTTGTAGGTATCTAGGCATCAGTTTTAACTTGATTGGTTCAGTTGATTAGATTCTCTTTCTAATCTAAGGTTTCATTTTGTTGTTGATTTTGTGTGTGTGGTAAGTTTTCACTTTGAAACTTCATTTCTCTTATTCTATTTCCTTGCTGTTGTTTATGTTCCCTTGAAAAAAAATTATGCCAGAGAAAAGGAAAAATTATGAAGAGAGAAAGGGATAATAGTAATACTAATAGTAAAAGGTAGAAGAGGAACCATATAATACCTAGGAAAATGAACAATTAACTCAATAAGAAGTACAGAAATATAAGAATTAAGAAGTGGAGTACAAACAATGAAATGAGAAACTGAATAGAGAAAATATGTAGAATGAATTATAAGACCAGAATGAGGTTAGAGAGGGAAAGTGAAAAGAAAAGACAAAAAGAAAAATAGTAAAAAAAAAAATTAAAAAAAGAAAGAAAACAGAAAAAAGGAGAGAGAAATAAGAACAAGAAAAATTTAATACTGAACAAAAAGAGGTGTAATGAAAGAACAACAGAATGCAGAAGATAGATGAAGGAAGGAAAGGAAATAGCATAGGTAGACAAAATTGGTAAACAAAAGAAAGGGAAAAAAGGAGGGGAAACATAGCAAAGAAGAAACAAGACAGCAGAAACAAATTAACAAAAAAAAAGGGAGAAAGAATGAGAATAAAAAGGAAAAAAAGAACAAGAAACAAACATACAAGCAAAAAACAAGAACCATGGAAAAACCATCTTCTTTCTTAGGTCCCTAAGGAGCTTCTCAGGCTGAATGTGTTCATCAATCAATTACCCTGCAGCCTGCCCTCTGCAGGTTTTGAACTGGGTTTTACCAGTAAACTAAATTAAATTGAAAAAAGGATTTTTTAAAGAAATATGAGATGCAAGGAAAGCTAATGCAAAAAGAATGTCTGTATGTTTCCTGTCATAAATTATCAGTTGGATGTCCGATAACCTGGTGGACACTTCTCTAAGAAGACCTGGGAATCAATCCAGGGATCTTGTGTATTCAAGGCAGAAACTTCTCCACTGAGCTAAACTTTCTCCTTGGATCAGTAAGCCTTTGAGAAAGCTATCCACCCACTTTCTTTCAGACAGGTTAGATTCTTTGCAGTGGGCCAGAGTCCTGCTGATTAGGCTCTTTTCTGTACCTTCCCCCTTTCTATTCTAATGGCTCTCTCTCCCAGGATAGCTGGGAGTGACAGCCTGTGTGAGTGGATACCCCCTCCCCTTCCTGATCAGATTGAGGCCCCTTCCAAAATTCAAAGAAGACCCTGGTGACTGAACACACCATAAAGAAATCACTCTTGACCCTCTTCCAGACTCCTCCTCCTCCAAAGGGACCCTAAATGGGTCCTTCAAAGCTTTTTGAAGCTTCCTATAACCAGCCTCCCTTAGGGGAATTTGAATTTTGGTTGTTTTCAGCATGAGGCTTGTCTGTTGCATGTCTCCACCCTTTCCCCACCCAAGCTCCTCCCTCCCAGAGTGGCTGGGTGTTGGGCTGCCTGAACAGATTCCCCTCTTCCTTCTTCCCAGGGCCAGCTCAGTGCTGGCTGGTATGCTCCCCAAAGTTCAAAGAGGACACAGGTAACCAAAACCACAGAAAGGAAACACTTCTCCACCTTTCACCAGAACCCACTTTCTCCCAGAGAACACTGCCTCCCACTAGGTGGCTGGTGGGAGTCAGGTGTTCATGGAGTCTTTTTGCCTTGAGGGTGGGTCTTAGGTGACTGCTATTTCCAGCCAGAGAGGTAAGAAACTCACTGTTTTCCCTTGGGCTCTTTATTTCTTTCTCTAGTTCTCTCCAGATCAATGCCCTGAAGCCTGATTCCTTGTGGGTTCCCAAAACAGCTCACTCAGTTAGTACCTTGCCCCTTCTCAGCCATTTTTTGTGACAGATCTTGAGAGTGCCCACCTAAGTGAATGCCATCTTGCTGTAACATCTGAAATACAAAAATCAAGGTCAATAGATGGATACAGGAATGGATTCATAGATTGCTGTGTAATAAAACAAGTATAGTAAAATGTTACTGGAAAAATCTAGGTGGTGGCTATACAAGTATTCAATGTAAATCTCTGTTAACTGTGTTTGAAAATATTCATTACAAAATGACAAAGTATGTTAATGTAACTTAAAATATTATTCTTATTACTCTTTGTTACACATTTCTTTTTGTCTTTCTTTATTTTGAAGTTTATACAAACTTCAAAAAATAACAGTATTCATTATTGATTTCTTTTCTCGCCATTGTACTATTCATGTCATAGCATTACTATTACTGAAAATAATTTTATCATAGGGATGTATGGTTAAAAGTTATTCTCTCTGAATATCAAGTCAGAAGATGCACCACTGCAGTGTACAACCTAGTGTGTATGACCAAGATTGTCCTGGGCTGAGCTCCCATCGTGGGGGAAAGACTGTAATGAAGGAAGAGTCAAGGCCATGCAGATGGTCTCACTGTAATCTGCAGCAAGCATCTGCAAGAATATTGGAAACTTGCTCTGGCAGCATACAGAACCCTAGGAAGCTGGAAAAAGAATGCAGAAATGGTAGTATCCCCTGGTATCTGGGGGAAGAGCCCCAAAATATGATTTTATAACTGATATCATGATTCTGGTTTTGTCTCTATTCTTGGCTAGTCAGGAACATTGGGTTAAAGTTTCAGGAATACTTTTATATTTTCCATGCACATTGTTTGAAAACAAATATTAACAGCATCAATATTTTGTTGTCACTTATAAACTACTTAAACAACTCCTTCCCATTTCCCTAATTTGAATTATAATGAATTAGACATTCAAGGCAGATGTCTACTGGGGCCACCCTGTTCATTTGTTTTAATTTTTCACTCCATTTTCCTGATTTTGGGGAAGTGCACAGGAGTACTTAGTTTTTCCATTGCCTCAGGGATTTCACTTTATATTGGAATCTTTGCATATGGAAATAGAATTCCACTGTCTCAGACCCCCACCTCTTCATTGAGGCTTTTAGAGGAGTGATGGAGGAGTTTACCAGACAATGCCAACAACTTCAAATGCATAGGTCTGCTGGCTAAAATGGCCCAAGTGCAAGGGCTGCTCTCATTGCAGACTGGACCTGCTTCAGGGGCCCAGTCAAAACTGATTATGACACAGTTACCTGGCTAAAGTGTTGAAACAGTGTCCCTGAGTGTGGTAATTGCTGCCTCAAAAACTCAAAGAGGCCTACCAGGTATTGTACTTCCTTGTTAGTAGTGAGAGACATGAAATGTAACTTGTCCTCTATTTAGGAGGGGATGTCTCAGTACAGCACAACCATTACATCTGAAACAATATCACTGATATCACATTATTTAACTCCCACCATCTGTAGCACGAGGCCTACAAGGCACTACTTGCTCACCTTGTCTAACATGATATCATTATCCTAAAGTGAGCATTTTGATGAGGTTCTTTCTCCAAGAGTTCAAGAGCCATCCTAACATTATGATAGCCCATCTCTGTGTCCCTGCCAGTGTTTACTCCTGTATCTTGGAAGAAAACTCTCATGAATAAATTCTTCCTCATCCAAATGATGCCCCTTGATTGTTAACCCTCACGATCCAGTCCCATATTTAATTTTCTGTCTGATGCTGAAGCATGTTGGCTAGGTCCTGCAGTTCCTTCAAGAAATACTCTCTTTCCTCCTTTAGGAGGCCAGTCATACACATTGTGACTTAAATATACTTGTTACTTTTTTAAGGGAGGATGTTAAGATCCTGCGGAGGAAGAGGTGATTTCTTTCAAGGCAAAAATTTTCTTTGCTGAGATAACATTGGGGCGAATTTTCATGACCTGGGATCAGTAATGTATTCATAGATATGACACAAAAAGCAGCAACAAAAATAGCAATAGGTTATTTTGACTTTATCAATATTAAAAACTTTTGCACATCAAAGGATATTATCAAGAAAGTGAAAAGTTAAAAGTGAAAAGTTAAATTAAAGAGTGGGAAAATATAGTTGCAGACAATATTGGATAAGGGCTTAGTATCCAGAATTTATAAAGAAATTTTATAATACAACAACAAAAAGACAACCCAATTTTAAAAGTGGGCAAATGACTTGAATAGATATTTTTCCAAAGAAGATATACAAATAGACAATGAGCATAGTAAAATGTATCAATATCATTGACCATATTGGTAATGCAAATCAAAACCATGATGAGGTACCACTGAACACCCAATAGGATGGCTAATATTTAAGAAAATAAGAATGAAAGTAAGTGTTCATTAGAGAGGATGTGGAGAAATTGGAACTCTAGTGAATTGTTGGTGATAATGTAAAATGGTGCATCACCATGGAAAGCAGCACTATGGCAGCTCCTCAAAAGAATGAAATAGATAATTACCATATGATGCAGCCATCCCACTTCTAGGTATATACCCCAAAATAGGGAAAACATAACCTAAAACAGACGCTTATACATGAATGTTTATAGCAACATTATTCACAATAGCAAAAAGCTGGAAACAACCAAGTGTACATCAACAAATAAATGGATAAATGAAATATGATACATACACACAATGGAATATTATTTAACCATAAAAAAGAATGAAATTCTGAGACATCCTGAACCATGGAAGCAATATGCCCCATGAAATAAGCAAGACACAAAAGGAAAAATGTTGTATGATGTTATTCATTAGAAATGTCTAGGAATAGCAAATCCAGACAGAAAGTAGATTAGAGGTTATCAGAGGATTGAAGGAGGGAAAAGGAAGAGTATACTTTTCATGGGTATTGAGTGTGTGTAAATAAAGTTAATAAAAATTTTGGATTAGAAATAGGGTTAGGTTAGGGTTAAGGTCAATGCTCAGTTTAATGTTAGCACTTGGGTTAGGGTGTGGATTATAGTTAAGATTATGGATTGTGTTAGAGTTGGGGGAAGTCAGATTAGAGTTAAGATTAGGGTGTCAGTAGAGTTAGATTTGATGACAGGATAAGGGTTTATTGTAGACATTTGATTATGGGAATGGTGTGTTGGCATTAAGGTTCAGTTTAGGGTTAGTGTTAGCTTTGCTTATGGTTAGGGTTATGTTTAGGCTAAAGTTCATGTTTTTGTTAGGGTTAGGGTTAAATTAAGATTCTTCTTAAGGTTAGGCTTAGGTTTGTGTTATTTTTAAGTTTAGAGTTATAACTATTATTAGGAGGTGGGTTAGGGTTATACTTTGGTTTAGGGTCAATATTATGTTTAGATTAAAGGTTTAGGTTAGGTGGGGCTGTATGTTTGGATAAGGGTTAAAGTTATGTTTGGTGTTAGTGTTAGTGTTCATGATTAGGTTTAGGGTGGGAATTTTGCTTACAATTAGAATTAAGGTTTGGGTTAATTTTAGCATTAAGATTATACTTAGAGATATAAATAGTGTTAAGGTCAAAGTTTGGTATAATATTTGGGTTTGGTTATGGTTAGGTTCACATTAGAGTTAGGATTGGGGAAAGTATATGGTGAAGGTTAGGTTTATGGTTAAGGATAATGTTATTGTTTGATTAGAGTAAGGTTAAGGTAAAAATTTGACATTGGCTTCAAAGGAGGCGGTTGTTAAATTTTTTCCTTTCTTACGTTTTTTACTTTTTTTAAATTTACAATTTTTTAATTGAAGTTTATCATTCATACTGAACATCCATAAACAATAAGTATAGAGTAAAAGTTGTGAACTTACCAAACATGCATATAATCATAAAGGGATCCTATGCATCATCCCACCACTGACACCTTGCATTGCTGTAATACAATTGTTACAAACTATGCAAGGGCATCATCAAAACATTACTACTAACTATAGCCAATATCTTACATTTAGTATATTTTTCCAACAACCCACCTGGTTATTGACACTCTGCTCTAGTATTATATACTTATCATTCATGAGATAATGTTCTCATAGTTGGTTAACCACAGTCCATCTTCCACCACAGGACTCATTGTGTTATACAGTCCCATCCTTTGTACAATCCATTCAAAGTGAACACTCAGTGGCTCTCATATTCACCACAGTTATGCTGTCATCACCTCAGCCAATTTTAGAACTTTTCCATTATTCCAAAAGGAAAAATTCCATACCCCCCTATACCCCTCTAATGATGTCCCTTAGTATTGATATAGTATCTTCTTTGCCATTGCTTCAAAAATTACAATATTATGTTTACTATAATCCATATGTTACATTAGTAGTAATTTTTCCATGTATCACCATATTCTTAACACTTTGTAAAAGAGCATTCTTATACTATCAGCCACAATCTTTATCCACCCCAAAAATCATGTTATACAGTTGCTACATTAGTCTCTAGCTTCCTTTCAATTGAAATATTATATCCACAGACTACCCCTTTCAGCCGCAATCATGTTTATGCATCAGAAGTGTTAGTGATACTTACTATGTTACCATCAAATTTATTCATTTCCACACTTTTATAATAAACCTTATTAAAAATTCTACATACATTAAGCATCAGCTCCCATTCTCAACTCCCATTCTATTTCCTAGTAACATATATGCTAAAGTTTACCTCCATGAGATAAGTAATTATTTTATTTCATATTATTGAGACCAAACAATATTTGTTCCTTTGTGTTTGGTTTACCTCACTCAACATAATGTCCTCAAAGTTCATCCATGTTGTCCTCTGCATTCCAATTTGTTTTCTTCTTATACATAAATAGTATTATTGTATGTATAGACCACATTTTGTTTATCCATTCATTGGTTGATGGACACTTGTGTTGTTCCCATAGTTTCACAATTATGAATAATGCTGCTATGAACATAGAGGTGCAAATGTCAGTTCTTGCCCTTGCTTTCAGTTCCTCCGGATATGTTCCCAATAGAGAAGTTCTGGATCATATCGCAGTTCTGTGTATAGCTCACTGAGGAACCACCACTGTCTTCTACAAAAGCTGCATCATTCTACATTCCCACCAACAGAGAAAGTGTTTTCCTATTTCTTCACATCTTCTCTACCAATTGTAGATTTCTGTTTTTTAAGTAATGTCCATTCTATCAGGTGTGAAATGATCCCAGTGTGGTTTTGATCTGCACTTCCCTAATAGCTTATGATGTCGAATATTTTTTCCATGTGCTCTTTGACCATTTGAATTTCCTCTTTGGAGAAATGTCTATTCAAGGCTTTTGTTCATTTTTAATTAAGTTGCTTGACTTTTTATCACTGTGTTGTATTATCTCTTTATATATCAACGGATATCAAACTCTTCTCAGATATGTGCTTTCCAAATATTTTGTCCCATTGATTAGGCTGTCTTTTTAATCTTCTTGACAAAGTCCTTTGATGCACAAAAGTGTTTAAGTTGTGTACCTTTTATAATTAGGTCTTTGATCCATTTTGAATTAATTTTTGTTTAAGGTGTGAAATAGGGGTCCTCCTTTCTTTTGGATATGGATATCCAGTTCTCCAGCTCCATTTGTTGAATAGACTATTTTGATTCTACTGACATCTTTCTTGAAGACTCGGGCTTAGAGGATATTTGTCCAACATCTGGAACTCTGCTTAATGCCTCAGCCTTATACTAGAACAGAAATAAGAGAACCAGGTAGTGAAGAAGTGTGGGCATGTGGGCTCAAGGGGAATAGGTCCCCCTTAGCTGTGGTGAATGCAGGCTCTTACAAAGCTTGGTGGTAAGTAGGAGGAGGTGACAAATGATTGAAGTAATATTTCTTTGTGTACAATTCATGTCTTATTTAAAATTTAATTGATATTAAAAAGTTTATTAGCTTTTTCTGAAAATAAAATATTTCAGCTATATTCAAAAAAGAAAAACGATGTCAGAAAGAATATTAGTCAGACTCTTTAGTTGAAAATGATAGGAAGACATCCAGAATTGCTTTACCCAAAATAGGGAGTTCAGTTTGGGATATTGGGCATCTACAGAAGTGAAGTACTGCAAAAACCAGGCTGCACTGAGACCTTGCTTCTGAATCTGGGAAACACCATGTTCAGGAAAGTTTCTGTCTGTGTCCCATTAGTGAATCAAAAAAGGACTCTGGGTGTCTGTGGGCAGTTTCCATCTTCTCAGTTTTTTCCTCTTGTGAGTTCATTGTTATTGGCATCTCTAGTCTAGGTTCTTAAAATAAGGTTTGAAAACGAAAGCTTTTGATGTGTGTGTGGCTGGCCTCAAGGGACAGTATTTTGTAACCTACTCATCATGTTCTATTTAAAAAACTGCTATTGCCAATTCAAAGAAATGATGACTAGTTTCTTATAAAATCACTTGTCAAAAAAAGCCAATGAACCACAACTGAATTTTGTGTTAACAATGTACCCCACAAATTTTTTGAATGCCTTTATTAGCTCTAATTGCTTTCCTGTCAATTCTTTGGGATATTCTAGATATATGATATCATCTGTGAATATAGTTTTACTTCTTCCTTTCAAATTAGGATGCATTTTATTTCTTTTTCTTTTCTAATTTCTTTTGCCAGAACATCTTGGACAATGTTGAACAGTACTGGTGAAAGCAGACCTTCTAGTCTTGTACCCAAAATTAGGGGGCAAACTTTCAGTCTTTCAGAATTGACATTAATTAATGTTGATTGATTTTCTTATCTTGAATCATCAATGTATTTCTGGGAGTAATTCTCATTCATTGTGGTGAAAAATCCTTTTAATATACTCTTGGATTCATTTTTCCAGTGTTTTTTTTTTTTTGAGGATTTTTGCATTTTTTGTTCATAAAGGTAATTGACCTCAAATTTTCTTTTCCTGTGTTATCTTTACCTGTCTTTGATAAATGAGTAAAGCTAACCTCATAGAATAAGTTAGGGATTGTTTTCTCCTTTTCACATTTTTGGAATAATTTGAGAAGTGTTGGTAATTTTTTGAATGTTTGGTAGAATTCACCAGTGAAGTCATCTGGTCTTGGTCATTTGTTTTTTACTATTGAGTCAATCTTTTTTTACTTCTTATAGGTCTGTTGAGATTTTCTATTTTTCTTGAGTCTCTTTGAGGTATTTGTGTTTTTCTTAGAAATATGTCCATTCCATTTCACCTAGATTATCTAATTTGATGGCATAAAATTGTTCTTAATATTACTTTATAATCTTATTTGTTTCTGTAAGTCAATAGTAATTTCCCCAATTTGAGTTTTTTTAACAAATCAATTTTATTGATACATATTAATAAACATACAATTTATCCAAATTGTACAATCAATGATATTTGCTACAATCACATAATTGTGTATTCATCATTTCAATCATTATTAGAGCAATTTATTCATTGAAATACAAAATACAAAATTCATTTTCCTACACTTAATCTCATCTATTTGGTTGCCACTTATCCTTATGATAAAGTCACTCTTTGCTTTTCTGTATGAATTCCAGCCATTTAAATGAAAGATCCTAGATAGTCTCTTACCCTCAGCTTTCTCTCCCTGTCATTTCTGGTTCTTTCTTACTTCAGGAAGGGCTCCATTGATATTCAATCTTAACCAAACCATGTCTTCTGCTGATCTGGGAATCAATTAAAACTCCATGGTACATGTTGCCAAAAGTGGCTGACATGTCAGGATGGGCTGAGATAACTTCTCTCCAACAATTCAACTTCTCACCTTGTGCTACTATTTGGTCTTTCATCTCTTATTTCTTGTGTCAAATCATCAACCCTCCCCCAAATGACCTACACATTTTTTAACTAAAATGCTTACCTCTAGGACTTCACTCTATGGTCATATAAAAAGATTCATGCATTCTCTCTCCAAAATATGACTTTGAGATATGTCTGTGGCGTCTGATCTGAGTTTGCTTCCATTCCCTTCCCTACTTGAGGTTGGTCATTGTAGAGGTGCTGCCAAGGCAGGATAGGCATTGAGAACATGAACACCTCTCTCACAGTCAAAAAGGACTCATTGGGTGCAGAAGAAGCTCAGTGGTTGAATGCCTCCCTCCCATTTATGAGGTCCCATGTTCAATCCCTGGTACCTCCTAAAAAGTGGATGTCTCATTAAATATGGAACAGTGGGCACATATATTCCTAGCAGCAAAATCAGTTGAAGTGACAATCTCAGAGACAGGAAGGTGGAGAGGGCCTAGGGATGTGTTGTAGGGAAGCATAGGTCCAGAAGATATTCCATGTATGAGCAGTAGAGGTTAGATAGGGCCCCCATCATACATAAGCTCCTAGCTGATCCTGAGGCTGTACACATGCACATAAGAGCACTGAAAGGACACAGAAAAAAGGAAATGTCAGAACAGACATAAAAATGTAAGGGAACTTTCAATAATCCTGTATCCACATAGACTTATAAGCAGAGGATTGAACACTTACTGGCCCAATGTTGTTGAACACAACCTCTGTCCATTTATTAGCTGACAGTTAATCTAAACAGAAACAGGTGCAATGCATAGGAAGCTGTCAAGAATTATATAATATATGCAATATAACATATTACATATTTGTGTGTTTATGTATATATATGCCCATATATATATCAAGCACAGACACATACTGTTGTATTATATAGGGGAAAGAGAATTCATAAATTTAGTCCAAGCAAGACCAAATAAAAA
This sequence comes from Cabassous unicinctus, assembly GCA_029593785.1. Taxonomy (NCBI): domain Eukaryota; kingdom Metazoa; phylum Chordata; class Mammalia; order Cingulata; family Chlamyphoridae; genus Cabassous; species Cabassous unicinctus. Next base: position 9,537 of record JAQZBX010027532.1, on the reverse strand, counting down.
TATGAATGAAAAAAGTAATAGCAGCAACAGTAAGCACCATCACAAGTAAAGATAAGAATCCAGACATGCTAAAATATATTAAATCATCCAGAATTATCAGTTTTCAGAATAGAAAAGTGATTCATACATGGAAACTGTAGTGAAAGGAACAGTCCATAATTATCTCCAGAAGTCTGATAAATGAAGACATCAAACAGCTATTATAAATGTGTTCTGAGAACTAAACTAGAGCATAGTTAAAGAATGAAAAGAATATAGGACTACAATGAAGCAACAAAAGGGAATTCTCAAGCAGAAGATAATATTTATTTTAAAAATTGAGACTTTAGTGTTGATGAAACAAAAATTCATGAAAAAATCTACAGAGGAATGCAACAGATGATTCAAGATGGCAAAAGAATGAATCTTTTTTTAAAAGATTTATTTATTTATTTCTCTCTCTCCCCCTTTGTTGTTTTGCGCTTGCTGTCTGCTCTCTGTGTGTTCTTCTGTGTCTGCTTGTCTTTTTTATCCTGGGATAAAAAGATTCATTCTTTTGACTATGGCTATGAATCTGCTGAATTTCTTGCACTACCTCAGTTCCCTGGTCTGCCATGTCTCCTAATGTCTCTTTTCTGTGTCTCTTCTTGTTACATCATCTTGCTGCACCAGGTCTCTGCATGGGTCAGCACTCCTGCATGGGCCAGCACTCCTGCATGGGCCAGCACTCTGTGTGGGTCAGCCCTCTACTCAGACCAGCTTGCTGCATGGGCCAGCTTGCTTTTCACCAGGAGGCCCCAGGAACTAAATCCTGAACTTCCTATATGGTAGACGGTAGCACAATCCCTTGAGCCACATCTGCTTCCCAAAAGAATGAATTTGAACTTATAAAAGCTATGCTTTAGAACCCAACTAAAAATTACTTAGGGAAAATTAATAAAACCTGTCAATTGTGAGACAACATTAACTATACCAAGTGCCATGTAAAAAGACTCCTAAAAGGAAAGGACAGAAAGAGGAAAAAATATTTGAAGAAATAAAGACAAAAAATTAACTAGATTTAATGATAAACAATATCCATATACAGGAAGCTCAAAAAACCCTGCTAGGATTTATACAAAGAGATCCACTTCTTTGTGTTTGGCCTCACAAACTATGAAAACCAAATACAAATACCATTCCAAAGGCATGATGTCTAGAAGAGGTATGGGAACTCTGTTTCAGAGCCCTCAGCTCAGCTTATATCAAAACAACAATGGCTCATTTGAAAAGCAGGAACTAAAAAGACTCTGTATTTCACTTGTGGCTGTAGCAAGAAAAACACAGCAAGGAAGAAATAATTTCTCAATTTGTCCTGGAACAGTTTATGATGAATGGATACTGCAGATACAGGTCCACTTTGAGAGAGAACTATGATTCAAGTGGAAGAAACCTAGAAAAACTCATGGAAGATCTGACCAATGATTGCATGAATTCACCTGATTTTGGCCATGTCCATATGCAGGGACAGGAAGCCCACTTCTCTGAGAATATGACTTTAAGAGAAGTCATTCATCTCACAGAACAAATGACACCAGGAACCCCAAGAGGAGAGAGTATGAGAACACCCTTCCAAGGTCCCCAAGATATTCCCCATCAAACAGCACAAGCCATCTCTGCAATATTCCAGTCAAGTAAATGACAGTATTACTAGTGGAAGCAATTAAGCACCTTCTCTGGTTATTATTCAGGAAGATGATTGCTCCAATCCTGAAGAGGGGAGTGGTTCTTGGGAGAAACTGCATAACTCCAGAAAAGCAGAGCTTGGGTTCTATCTATCCCAGGAAGGATCCCAAGTAGGATTCTCTTATAAAGATGTCCCTATGCAGGTGGAACCACATTTTCTCGCCAGGACAGATGAAGCCATCCCAAATCCTGCCCCTACCAAACAAAACAATGATGGAACAGTCAGATTTGGGATAATCCAAGAAAAAGTCCACAGTCCCCAAAATCATACAAGTGTGAGAACTGTCCCAAGATCATTAGTTATTCCTCTCAGCTAGATCCCCACCAGAGAAGTCACAGGAATATGAGACCATTTGTTTGTGCCAAATGTCACAAAAGTTTCTTCCAAACATCAGACCTCCATGTGCAACAGAAGAGTCTCATAATTGAGAAGACTTGCAAGTGCCGCACATGTGAAAAGTCTTTCAGCCAAAAAACCAACTTCTGAAGTCATCAGAGATTCAGAGAAGCTACCACCAGTCATCTACATACCACTGCCATGGGAGGACCTACCAGAATTTTAATCTCAAAACTGTTTCTGCCAGACCAGAAGCTTCCCCTGCCACTGTCCCCACATAAGATATATTTTTAAAATTATCCTGTATACCTAATTCTGGCAAAATGTTAATTATTTTAATAGGGAGATCATTTAAAGATTGGTTACTTGGATAGAATAATTCTGTCTTCTTCCTTCCCTTATTATGTGTCACCCTTACTCAAAATTTAATTCAGATAGAAAAAGAAAATTAAACAAAATCAAATACAAGGAGAAAACCTTGAAAGCAACAAGAGAAAAATGGCTCATTACACAAGGTGAAGTATCAATGAAATTAATGAATGGTGATCACAAATCGGTGGAATTACAAGGTCAAAGCATTATAAAGGATAACAGCGTCAAACATGAATTCTATATCCAGTGAAAAGAAAGTGAAATAAAGAAAATCCATGAGAGAAAAATACCAAATATTTAAGTGGTTGGCTTAAATAACAAGAATTACTGACTCAGAGTTTCAGAATCTAGCAGTCCAAAATCAAGATGTCAACCTGACTATGGTTTCTCCTGGTGATAGCAACACTTCATCACATGTTGATGTTCAAGGTCTTTCCCTATGACTTTCTCTGCTGATGTTTGCCAAATTAATTCTGCTTATAAAGGATTCAGGAGTAAGGCCCTATTTAAAAATAGGTTCATACCCAAAGTAACAGAAATTAAGAATGAGAACTTGGCAGTTCTGGGGACAAATAATGCCATCTACCATACATGCCTTATAAGATTATTGAAAGCAATTAATTCAAACTGAAAAGATCTTACTCCATTTGGGGAGCAATGAAGATCACAAGAAGTGAGAAATATGTGGGATATATAAAAACATCAATAGGTATACCTTTTCTCATTTCTTGTTTTAATTTGAGATGTAAAATTGTATAAATCAGTATTGTAATATTACATGGAGCATTTATAATATATAAACATATATATATATATATATATGTTTATATATATCATAACAGCCTCAGGAAAAGCAGGAAGAAATGGAGTAATATTTCTATATCTGTGGAATTAAGTTAGCATTGATCTGAAGTAGATTGTCATAAAATAAAATGTATTCCAATCTTTCCATTAGAATCCCAAAAGAATAACTAAAGAAAACATTAAAAGTAAACAAATCAATTTAAATGGCACAATAAATAATAACACATGAACGAAGACAGTCAAGAGGAAGAGAAGAACAAACAAGAGAGGAGGCATAGAAAATAACTACTAATATGGGATATATAAATCCATAAATGCCAACAACTCCATTGAATGTGAATTGCCTAAACAGCCCAGGAAAAGTTAAGAGATCATCAGACTGGGTGAAATAACAAGTAAATTGTTTAATGTACTGTCTACAACAGAGCTGCTTTAGATTCAAAGATACAAATAGAGTGAAAATAAAATGATGGGAAAAGATATACTACTCAAACAGAAACCATCAGAAAACTGGAATAGTTATATTAGCATCAGACAAAATAGACTTTTCAAGAAATAGTACTGTGATAATGATAGATATTTCATAATAGCAAAACAATCAATACATGAAGAAAATATAAATGTAAATACATGCATACTTAACATCTAAGCCTCAAAATGCCTAGAATAAAAGTCTGACACATATTTCAGAGCTAGCCCTGTAAAGAATGAGAGGACAAGTTTACTGTCTCATGATCTTCCCCAATTCAGTTCCTCCTGCTTTATACTGCCAAGTTCATAGCATTCAGATTGTTTTTTAAAAGATTAATGAATTAATTAATTTATTAATTAATTAATTTATTTATTTATTTCTCCCCCCTCATTGTTTTGTGCTCACTTTCTGCTCTCTGTGTGCTCTGTGTCTGTTTGTCTTCTTTTTAAGAGAAACTGGGAACCAATCTTGGGACCTTCTGGAGTCAGAGAGAGGCACTCAATCTCGGCCCACCTCAGCTCCCTGATCTGACGCAACTCTTATTGTCTCTACTCTGTGTCTCTTTTTGTTCCATCATCTTGCTGCACCAGCTCTCCACATGGGCTAGCACTCCATCTGGCCCAGAACTCCTGTGCAAGCCAGCTTGTCATGCAAGCCAACTTGCCTTTACCAGGAGGCCCTGGGAATAAAACTCTGGACCTTCTATATGGTAGATGGGAACCGGGTCACTTGAGCCATATCCATTTCCCTCAGCCTGATTGTTTTTACCAGATGTTTACTGATTTAGCTCATGTAGATCATATTCTTCCTCTGAATGTCCAACCTTTACTAGTTTCAATATATAAGGCTGATGTACAATGAATGTTTTTGAATGAAAAAACAAAAGAGTAAATGAATGAATAGATGGTACCCCACAAAGAGGTAGAGAAGCAAGGCAGCATAGCATATTCTAGGAAGAGTTATACGATGTTTCAAATGCCTTCAGTAGCATTTTCTAAACTGATTTCCTAGAGATGTTAATGGGTTTTCAATGAAAAACAGGAGTTTGTACTCAAAATTTACATTCTCTTCCTTTCTTGGATACTCTCAATGCCCTTTACTGAGTTTAAGCCAATTTCCCCACTTTGACAAATTCAAATTATTTTTATCAGAATTTGATTAATAACTTGAGAATTTCTCTTCAGAACCCTGTTTATAATATGGTGACCTCTAGTATAACATAGCTCTGATGAGATTGTAAGGGGTGAGGCTGGAGAGATGAACTGTGGCCAAGCCATGAGATTTTTGGTATGAAATGCTGTGGAATTTGGACTTTACTGTGCAGACTACATAAACAATTGAAAGATTTTTTATAAAGATGTTATATTTTCTTATAAAAACAATATAGATGATCAACTGGAGAGAGGCCAGTCAAGAGATGGAGGAACTAGTAGGAACCTTGTGACAGAGAGCCAGTTTACAAGTAATGAATACTTGGGCTAAGTCCATGGCATGAAGAACAGGGAGGAGGGAGGAAATTAGGAAAAATTATTTAGGGACTAGAGATGACACATCATCACTAACTACATCAACGAATGAGAGAGCAGGACACATGAAGGAAACCTTCTGTCTATTGGCTCAGAGAACTGGTGGTGACATTCACCATGACTGGGAAGAGAGGGTAGAACTTTGGGGGAAGCTCTTTAATTTGAAGTATCCATGAGAGTCCAACTGGAAATTCAGGTGTTGGGTTAAGGAGACAATTCTTGCTAGATGTGAAGGGCTGGGTTCACTTGCATATTGATTCAGTTGAATCCATAGTTCAGATGTGGAAACTCAGAGAGAGTATGTAGAGTGAGGGGTATATGGGCATGAGATTGAACCTTGGGGGCATCAACACGAGAGGGATAAATAAAGGAAAACAATACTGAGAAGAAAGAAACTTAGGGGTAGGAAGGAATTTAAAAAAGATGATATGTGTAAGCCAAGATGGTAGTAGGGAAGAATATAATCAAACCTATAAACAATGATGAGAAATCAGGAAGAAAAATCAAGAAGATAAAGAAAGGAATGTGTCCATTGCATTTGAGATCTTGAATGTAAGTGGTAACCTTAGAAGAGCAGTTTCATTGGAGTAGTTGGCTGAAGTGTGACAAGATCACAGCTGGTTGAATTGAAAATGAGTAAATGGTGCCAGGTAATGGCCTAAGACTCATCTAAGAACCATAGCTCAGAGAGGACAGTGCAGGAGCGGTACTTACAGTAATGGGATTATCTCAGTTTTGGATGAGATATGGAGAGAGGGGAGAGCATGCTTATGTGCCAAATGAAAGTCAGAGAGAGAGAGAGGAGATATCTGTGGGGATTAAGCAAGTTTGTTAGGGCAAGATGAGAAGCAACATAGTCAAGTCCAATTGAAGTAGGCCTGATAATATATTCTTTTCTGGTATCTTGTCCATCAATTTGTATATTCCCCGAAGACACAATATTTAGGATAGATTCAGTAAGTTAGGCAGAAAAAACTTCTTCTTTGTGCTTTCCTTAGGTTAGAACAAATAGGGGTTAACTTGCCCAGAAACATGCCTTGCTCATCCTGCTGCTTCTGCCCTGCTCCCAACCCCTCTCCACATAAATTCTGTAAATAAAAGCCAAACTTATGGTGTTCTACCATGCAATCTGTATTCTTCTCAGCTTTCCAATTGCATCCCTAGCCAATTTTCTCACTCTCCTTTCTGTGCCTTGAACTGGGAACTGCTTTCCTCATTTTAGGCATTTGCCCTTCCTGTGACTGCTGCTGGGAAAACTCTTTCCCTAGCACTTTCCATGGCTGCCTCCTTCAAATTTTTTGTATATAAGCCTGAAGGTCACTGCATCTCTTTACATGAAAAGAGATTTCTGTAATCATCCATACTTTATTAGTGACCATAATAGTCTTTTTTTAGATTTATTCTTTTTTCTTTAATGTGGTTTTTTTTTTAACTTTAGAGAAGTTTAGATTCATATTTACAGAAAAAATACAATAAAAATATACAGAGCTCCCATACAACATCCCTGCACCCACACATGGTTACCCCTAGTATTGACATCTTAGAATAGTGTTGTCCATTTGTTAAAATTGATGAACCAATTGCTACTAATCAAAGTCTACAGATTATAATATCATTTTTAATTCCATCAAATCATTGCATGGAACAATGGCTATCTTTTCTGGTATTTAATAGACCTGCTGGTAATGAAGAACCATCAAGGTGACTGTGATTTACCATAATGTCAGGTTTTCAGTGTATGTAAGTGTACAACATTCCAGATTGTGAAATGAGTAAGAGAAAACATGTTGAGATTTATTGTCCTCTTCCCTCTGAGTGTATAAATACTCAATACTGAAAGAGTACAGAGTCACTCCTCTCCTTGTGGGGCATGCAGTGAAGCAATCTACCAACTCTGGCCTGAGCAGCTGGCCTACCTGGGACACTGGTCATAATTGAATCTTTCCCCCTATTCTTTTGGTGATTTGTGTTAAGTAATAAACTATTCATTTACTAAAAGATTTTTTTTATGACTAAGCCTGTGTTCCCAAGGTGCACTACAGAGCAACTTGTTCCACTGATTTTGGGGCCGCAAGTAGAGTACCTTGAAAATTATGGAATGGAATTGGTTGATTTTTGGCAATTATTTTCATCATTCTTTAATACATTTTGTATGGTGGTGTCTTGAGCAAAACAGGACTGATGGGCTTGTGGGCTAAACTGAGGGTTTCCCTCTTGTCTACCATCCTGGTTAGAGGTAATGACCCACAGTTCGGGTACCTATGATATTCTGTCTACGTCCTCTGGAGGAAGGGTATCAATCAATGGTACTTTGAGAATCCCTCATTAATTACAGGTTGTTGGCTACTTGATTTCATCCTGAGATCAATGAGGATAGGGCTTCCAATGCCTGGCATACAGTATCCTGGCTCATGGCTTCTTAAACCTCTTCTCATTCTGGAACCAGGATTGAAAACAGGCCTCCAAAATAATATTGTGATGAGTGTGAGACCAGCCATTATTCAGGAGACTATTAGAATTGAAGATGGTGACTTGGAAGGGAAAACAAAATTATGAGACATTGGGAAGATGACAGAGTAGGGAGTTCCAGCTCTCAATCCTTCTACCACAATTATAAAACCGGCAAGGACAATCTGAAACACCTATTCTAAATGTACAGAGTCCAGAAGAACACTGTGCAACATCCAGGGAAAAGCAGGAGGAAAAGGCCAATAAAGTATGATAAAGAACTGTAATTGCTGTCTCTGAATGGCAGCTGCTGTTGCCTAACCTATAATCTCAGAGCAGGCCACCTCCATGGGGTCTAGTCCCTGGTTAGTTGCTACTGACAGAAATGGATGTAAAAATCCTATTCCTCAAGAACAGGGGAAGCACAGCTGATCACTGATCACAGCTTTTGATTATCAAATTCTGTTCACTGGGTACTGACTCTAGGGTAAGTTATTGTTTCAACCTGCTCTGGACAAAGGTGGTAGCAGCCAATGTTTCAATCTGTCCTGGACAGAGGCAGAGGCAGTGGTGATTTAAAGAAGCAGGAATTCCCCAGGGCTGTGGGAGGAGTAAGCTGAAATGTTGCATTTGCTTGGCAGGCAAGGAAAGCTCAGCTTTAGGGAGCCATCCAAGAAGCTTTTGTTGTCTTTACTGTCCTCCACCACAGGACACATTGGAGCAAGTCTGCAAACCCTTCATTGGTCCCTCCATCTGTTATGGCTGGGAAACAATTTGGGAAACTCATCCCTCGGGTGGCTTTCCTAGCAGAATTTGCATTCTGCAGAAAAGCATCATGAAACAAAGCAGTGTAAAAACTATAAAAGTGGGCAGTCTGGGACAAAGACTTGCCAGCTTCAAATACTCAGGAGAGGGCAGTCTATATCCAAGGAAGAGAGCAGACAACAATACTCCTATAAACAATGGAAATCCAAAACAACTAACAAACAAAGCCACAAGACAAGAGAGAGACCCCAAAAGACAAGGAAAACCCTGCATACTACATTTGCCTTTGGCAAACAAACCTTCTGATAGGAGGGCTCAAGTCCAAGAAAATGTTTATCTTTTAAACTTTGTAACTCCACTGGTTACAAAATGAAAAAAAATTACATCCCAGGCAAAATTCAAGAGTTAACATTTTAAATATCAACACGGTGTGCAACAAAAGAATGCAATACAAACAGAGAAAGAGGAAAATATGGTCCATTAAAAGGAAGAAGATAGAAATACAGAAAATACCAATGTCAAAGATGAGAATGTGGACATACTGAACAAAGTCCTTTAAAAAGAGGTTTTAAAATTTATAAAGAGGGTGAATGAATGTACAGGTAAAGGACTAAATGATATCAGAAAAACAATAAATTAATAATACAAGAGTCTGGTAGGCGGGTGTGGCTCAGTGGATAGAGCCCCTGTTTACCATATGGGAGGCCCGGGTTCATGTCCCGAGGCCTCCTTGTGAGGGCACGCAGGCCTGAGCGGTGCGGTGGGCTGATGCAGCAATCTCACGGCAGGAAACGGGTGTGGCGCAATGGATAGAGCACCCATTTACCATATGAGAGGCCCAGGGTTCGCTTCCCGGCGCCTCCTTGTGAGGGCAGGCCAGCCCGCGCGGCGCCGTGGGCTGAAGCTGCGGGACCTCACAGCAAGGGGGAGATAAGCAGACACAGAGAAGACAAGCAGCGAATGGACACAGCAGCACAAGCAGCAAGGCGGGGGATAAGTAAAATAAAATAAATAAATCTTAAAAAAATAATAATAATAATATGAGTCTAAATAAAGAGAAAAATTTTAAAGTAACAAAATAATAGGACTGGAGTTGAAGACCATAATAA
>JAQZBX010027531.1:0-28313 GCA_029593785.1 Cabassous unicinctus | reverse complement strand
GGGGGGGGAGGGGGCGGGGGGCACATCCTCCCGGCCTGCAGCCTGGGGCTTGGGGAGGCGGGGGGCACATCCTCCCGCCTGTAGCTGTCTCGCCCCAGGGTAGGGGCCCTGGTTTGCCAGGTCTGAGGAGGTACTGCTGCTCACCTTGGCCCAAGAAACAATGAAAATGGCCTCTTGGGAAAAAATTAAGCATCAGCCTGAAAAAAAGAGGTTCTTTGGGGAAGGCTGTCTTCAGAAAAGGCAGCCCTTAGTCACCTCCGCACAGCGGGCTCTGATTTCCAGCTCTCGTATTTGGCCGCTGAAACGATGTGGCTTTTAGTGGGCCCTAAGGACCCTGAAAGTCAAAGCCAGGCCATCTGAGCCTCCACACTTGGTTCAAACCCAGCCCGGGAGACTTTTCACGGGCAAAGCTACTGACGAATTCCATTCCCTGAGGGAAATGAATCGCATCGACCTCTCCACTCAGCGTGGAGGAGAGGAAGCAGCCAGCTGGCTGACTGAAGGGCTTTTTCACTTTTCGGTTGGGTCACACGGTCTGTGAGAAGTTTTCATCCCAGCAAGATGAAAACCTTCCTTGTTGGAGGAAGGTGCTCAGAAGCAGAGATGTTGACAACATAATAACAACAGCAGTGAAATCAGTCCCTGCCTTTTGGTGCTGACAATCCCCTGGGAGGAGGCAGACACAGACAATGGACAAAGCACAAGGAAAAACGTACCTAGTAATATACAGAAAATGAAAGCGGAAGACTGAGGAGCGAGCAGAGGGGAGGCAGGCGCGGCTCCTCACAGAGCCGCCAGGAGAGGTGCCTCCGGGGAGACGGCATTTGAAACGAGATCACCCTAATGTGAAGCCCGAAGATGATTAAGGGGAAAACCTGTCCAGGCAGAGGGAACAGAGAAGGCCAAGAGCACAGAGACTTCTCCGCGACATGAGTCAGTGGATTCATTTTATTGTTCAAGCCAGTTTGAGTTGGATTTTGTTACTTGCTATTAAAAGTATCCTAATTGATTCACATACATTCTTACATTTAATATTTTTCAACTTCCCTAATGAAATAGCTACTATTAACGCTATTGAATAGATGAGAAAACAGTCCTGGGAAAGGTCAAGCGATTCACCCAAAGTCTTACATAATTAACGGCAGTTGGGATTCTAACCCAGAACTCCAAAGCCTGAGCACACAGTTCTACGCTACACCCTCCTCTGAAACCTTTACGGATATAAAAGGCATCACTCCTTCCAGTAATCCTAAACCTTGGAATCTTACCACATCCCAACCAGCCACATGGAAGGGCAGAAGAGAGAGCTGGGAAGTCTACCAGGCTAGAAGAGGTAGAAGAGAACGGAACTCCCATATGCTTTACCTTTTTAATTTAAACTTTTTCCCCAAATATTTTTAACTGATACAAAACAAACAGAATCATATCATGAACTCCTCTGTATCCATCACCAAGGTTCAACATTTATCAACAGCCTGCCTTCTTTTATCATTTATACATCCACCCACTCTGCATCCCCTTTCAGGCATCATCATCATCATCTGCAGGTTTTTTAGAGGTAAAATGCACTTATGTTGAAATGTACACATCTTAGCTGAACAAATCGGATAAATGGATACACTTTTGCAGCCCATACCCTGTCACAATACAGAACACTTCTGATCCCCAGGAAGTTTTGGCATGTCCCTGCCCAGGCAATCCCATTCTCCAAGGAAACCACTCTTTTGATTTTTTTTCACATTAGATTAGTTTTGTCTGCTCCAGAACTCCCTCTATATGGAATCTTACAGTCTGTACTCTTTTATGTCAGCCTTCTTTTGTTTAACATAACTGAGATTCATCCATGGTGTTACATATGTTGGTAACTTGCTCTTTGTTGCTGAGTTGTATTCCGTTGTATGCATATATTAAAATTTGTTTATCTATATCCCTGATAATGGACATTTGTGCTGTTTCCAGTTTTTGGATATTTTGGGTAAAACTGCTATGAACATTCTTATACATGTATCTGTGCAGACATATGTTTTCATTTCTCTAAATACCTAGGAGTAGAATTTCTATGTCAAAGGGCAGGAGTATTTCTAATTTTATAAGAATAAGCCAAATCTTTTTCCAAAGCATTTGTACATTTTGTATTCCCACCAGCAGTGAATGAGAGTTCTAGCTGCTTTATTCTATGCTTAACCTTTTGAGGCTCAGTGGCCCTATCCATCAGCAAAAATGGCTCACTCAGTGCCCTGGAATCGGGCCAGGCAGAGTCACTCCTGTGGCAAGCTTGGTGCTACACCACCCGGTTCTCCCTTCAAATAAGAACCATTTGAGGAACACAGCTGGTGGGCAATCCAAGCTCCCGCACCTTCAGGATCTGTCACAGGGTTCATGACAAAGTCAGATTCTCCCAAGCTGTTCCCAGCGAATGACTGAACGTGGCATGGGTCCTAGATCCAGACCATTTCTTCATCTGGGGACTCCCCATCAGCACGCCTGAGACTTTCTCAGAGCCGCACTGCAGTTTGAGGCGCCTCCTACCCAAGCTTCCTTCCTTCCTCTCTCCTTTCAGATGTGTGAGAACTGCCTCGCGATCTGAAGACTCTCTCTGCCTATTCCTCTCCCTCTTTCTCACCATTTTCTTTCATAGCTGTTTCCCTCTATACATCTCTAGCACTTCCAATTCCATCTTGGCGTCTGTTTCCAGAAGACTTGTTTCAGTTTGCTAAAAGCTGTTGGGAGCAATACACCAGAAATGGGTTGGCTTTTATCATGGGAATTTATTACATTAAAAGCATACAGTCTGGGAAACAGATGTGGCTCAAGTCATTGGGCTCCCATCTACCACATAGGAGATCCAGGGTTCCATTCCCAGGGCCTCCTGGTGAAAGGCAAGCTGGCCTGAGCAGTGTGCTAGCCCACTCAGGAGTGCTGGCCCACGTGAAGAGCTGGTGCAGCAAGATGATGCAACAAAAAGAGACACAGAGGAGAGACAATAAGAGATGCAGCAGACCAGGGAGCTGAGGTGGTGCAAGAGATTGAGCGCCTCTCTCCCACTCCGGAAGGTTCCAGGATCAGTTCCCAGTGCCACCTAAAGAGAAGACAGGCAGACACAGAAGCACACACAGAGAGCAGACAGCAAGTGCAAAACAACAGGGAGTGGGAAGGGAATAGAGAAAAAAATAAATTAAAATAAAATAAAAGCATACAATTCTGAGGCTGGGAAAATGTTTAAGTCAAGGCATCGTAAGAGCTGCGGTCTCACCAAATGTCAGCTGCTGGCAATCCTGGACTCTTTCTACGTGGCAAGGCACATGGAAGCACCTGCTTATGTGGGTCTCTCCTTTCTCCTCTGGGCCTCCTCTCTTTGAGCCTGTCAGGTGCCTCTTTCTGAGCCTCTGCTTTCTAGCCTCTGGCCTCCGGGACCTGTCCTTCAGCCTCTCGGGATTTCTCTGTCTCTACCGGCTTTCTCTCTGTGTGTCTCTGCTTTCAGTCCTCCATTTATAAAGGACTCCAGCAAGAGGACCAAGACCCACCCTGGGTCATGCCTCACTGAAGCAATCCAATCAAAGACCCCCCAGCTGAATCCAACCCATCAAAGGGTTCCACACCCACAGGAACTTCAAGAACATGATCTTTTCTGGGATCTACTTCAAACTTTCATAGGACTCATACTCACACACTGTGTGGTTTGAAACCATATGTACCCCAGAAAAGCATGTTCTTAAAATTAATCCATTCCTGTGGGTGTGGACCCATTGCAAGTAGGATCTTTTGATGAGGCTACTTCAGTTAAGGTGGGATCCACCTCATTCAGGATGGGTCTAAATTCTCGTACTGGAGTCTCTTATAAACAGGATGAATAGAGAGAGAGAAAGCCACAGAAGCAAGAAGCTGAAATCAGCAAAGCCAGAAAGAGATGGCAGAGACCAGCAGGTGCTGCCGTGTGCCTTGCCAAGTGACAGAGGAATTCAGGATCTCCAGGAAGAAAGCATCATCTTAATGATGCCTTGATTTGGACATTTTCATGGCCTCAAAACTGTAAGCTTGTAAGCTAATAAATTCCCACTTTTAAAAGCCAACCCAGGACCTCCTCAGCGGAAAGCGGAGATGCAAGCAGCTGGATCTTCGGGAACTGTGGTGGAGGCATAACTGTTATCCAGGCAGAGGAAGTGAGGGTGATGCTTACGGCTGTCCTGTCCAGTGTTGATAACCTGTAGCCTGTGAAGATGGTTAGTAACAATGATCGCCCGAGTGGCGGATGGGCTCCTGCTGGCCACCACGATGCAGGACCAACAGTCTGGCCGGGACCTTGGACAGTACCAGAGTTAGGCTAAGTAGTGCTTTCAAAAGTTGAGTGAACAGACCCCTACCAGATGTACCTTGGAAGCAAGAGCCGTGACTTTTCACTACATTGTTGAGCAGGAGGTGTGTTATTTGGTTTTGTGTGAGGCTGCTTTCCCTAACAAGTTGGCTTTTGCCTACCTAGAAGATTTGTACTCAGGGTTTGATGAGCAGAAGGTGCCCACCATGTCTAGACCTTATTCCCTTATTGAGTTGGATTGCCTACATTCAGAAAACCAAAAAGCTTTACACTGACAATCGTGCTCGGAGAGACTTAGTCTCCAACTACACTGAATTGCAAATGTGCAGAGGATCAGGTGGCCAGTGTTGAAGAAGCGTCACAAGGGGGAGAAGCACTCTCAGCATTGGATTTAAAGGCTAACAATTTGTCCAGTCTGTCTGAGAAGTACCACCAGGATGAGAAGTACTTAAACATGCATTCCACTTATGCCAAACTTGAAGCAGTAGCTGTATTTTTCATCATGTTTATAGAGTATGTACGATTCTGGTGGCTATGAACTAGTGAATCCAATTACTGGAAGGAATAACCTAGAACCTAGCAGGTGTATGCTTTCAGGAAGCTGAGCCCACAGGGATGTGTATTAGAAGCCAAGTGGAACTTCTGCCTCCAAAGACCTTGCAAGAGAAGACATGTCCTCAAAATGAAAGGCCATACTTCCCATAATGAAGCTTAACCCTGTGTAAAAAGTCTCTCTTTGGGACAGAGGCTCTCTCTGGGTGCTAAGCGATGGATGTGATGAGGGATCAGTACATTGTTTTATTTTGCTTTTTCCCTCCCAGTGTTTTACATTTTTAAAATAGCACTCACTTGGGCATCCTCATTCTCTAATAAAGCCATAATGAGAAGGTTGCCTGTACTAGCAACATTCTGAATTCCTTCAGAGAATGCAGCCCTATGGGAAGTGTTTTACTCTGATCAACATTCCTTTCCTTGGAGCCATTTGTGATTTTCTATAGTCTGAGTTTTTGATCGCCTTTCAAACAAAACTCCAGTATATGCTGCACAGACTTTGTCTCTTGGCCCCTGTAGGAAGTTAACTCTTGTTGCTTTCCTTTTATGATATTTTGCTTATTGTACAATTGCTTTAGAGTTAAATGAATTATGTTGAGATGGCTTGAAATTATATTACAGCACTCCTTAATTAAGAAGCTAAAATCATTCTGTCACTTATTCCATGAACAAAAGATTTAAATTAGTTTGAGACATTCTTAATTTGATTTTTCAGCATCTAGTTTATATTAATAGAGAGAGTGTAGCATATGGATGGCCAGAGGACCCTAGCTTCATGAGGAGAGAGGTCCAGCTCGTAACCATAGCTTTGTCCTGCCCGTTCGTCATTCTCCCCACTATTGTTTTCCCCCTTCACAATTTGCTGACATGTTAAAAATTCCCCTGTGCCCAGTAGTTTCATGCCCCATAAACATCCTCCAGGATATTCTCAAATTTCAAAATGGAAAATATTTATCTGTGTAGTGAATTAAATTTAAAGTTTTTACAGAGCAGCTACTCAAACTACTAAATACACTTATCTGAGAAAGACCCTGAGAACTGCTCATTCCTGTTTCAGTTTATATAAATTCTCTGAGAATGTTCTAGAGATAGATAATTCATTTATAATGGCTTCTATTAACAAATAAAAGTACCTATGCTTTTTCCCTTTTTTGCTCAGGGCTGGTGGGGATTTCCTTTTGCCTTCTGAGGTGGAATTTCTTTTTAAATGGGAAGAATAGGCCTTTTAAATATTTTCACAAGGATCTACAATAAAACCTTAACTTTTATACATACTGCAAATATTTATTTAAATTATACAGGAAAATGAGCCAAATTTTATTTCTCAACATCACTGGTAAGCAATTTTCTAACTCTATAGGATCATCAAAACTACTGTTGTGATTCTTGGTAGAGAAAATAAATCTTATTTCCTTATAGCAAGACAAAAAGAAACACTTATTTTATTCCTGACAATTTACAGAACCAGAATAATTTTTTTTTCCCATTTTGGACCTAAATCTGCCAATTGGAGTTTAGTGCATGAAATATGAAGTTACTTTTTAGAGAGAACAAGTTCTTTTAAGTCCCTGAAAGGCTCGTCCTTAAGTAATGATGCTGGTAATAAAAGCCTTTGCAAGGCTTTTTTAATTAACCTGAGCAGTGGTACCAGGGCATTTGGGGTTTTTATTGAAGTGGAGAGTGGCGGCTCGTTGTTGAGAGTTGCATGCTGCAACCTGATGCTCAGCAATGAAATAAATACTTCTAGAATGTTAAAAAAAAAAAAAAAAGAGCCAACCCATTTTATGGTGTCTGCTTTCAGCAGCCCAGCAAACTAAAATAGATTTTGGTACCAGTAGAGTGGGGAGCTGTTATTGCAAATACCAAAAATGTGCAAAAAGGCTTTGTAATTGGGTAATGGGTAAATTCTGGAAGAATTGTGAGGTACTTGACAGAAAAGGCCTTGCTTGCTTTGAAGAGACTGTTGGTAGACATACAGACATGAAAGGTACTTCCAATGAGGGCTTAGACAGAAATGATGAATGTGTCACTGCAAACTGGAAGAAAGACAACCCTTGTTTTAAAGTGCCAGGGAACTTGGCAAAATTGAGTCCTGATGTCAGGTGGAAGGCAGAATTTGAAAGTGACGAGCTTGCATATTTAGCCGAGGAGATTTCCAAACTGTGGAAAGTGCAGCCTGGCTTCTCCTTGTAGTTTATAGTAAAATATGAAAGGAACAGGGTAAGCTGAGAACTGAACTCCTGAGCATAAAGAAAGCAGAAATTGATGGTTTGGATGATTCTGAGCTTCCAGAAAGCAAGTCCGCAGAGAACAGTGCTCCATGGGAGGGTTTAACAGAACATGGAACCAGTCAGTCATTTCAGTGCAAGCCAGGCTGGGAAGTGCAGTTATCCAGAAAGGATTTGTGGAAAGTCCTACTGTCTGATGTTTTGGACCCCTGTGTACTACGTGTGAAACTGACAAGATTTTTGCAAGATCCATATGAACGGAACCACTGCCAGCCTGGACTAAAAGGGACAAAAAAGGGACAGATTGAAGAAAAAATTTTCTTCAAGGGCAGGACCATGGAAGCTGAGATCTGAACCAAAGACCTCTTCTCGGGCCAGGAGAGCGAGCCCACCCATGCGTGTGGAAAGGGTGAGTCTGCCCCAGTACTTGGAGAGGGCAGGCTTTCCACCCCATTGTTCAGGAAGAGTGCTGCCACCCCATGCTTCAGAGAGGGTGGAGCATATTCACGTAGGGATTGGGGAGAGTCTGGCGTCACCCCAGTGTTCTCAGCGGTTGGAGCATTCACCATAGTGTTTGGGGAGAGAATAGATGCTGCGCAAGCACTTGGAAAGCGTGGGGCTGCCTCTCCATCAGGCCTGGAGGACAAAACATCATTCCATAGATGACTCTCAGACCTTAAAATCTAATGGAGTACGCCCTGCAGGGTTTCGGAATTGTTTGGGAACTGTGACCCCTGTTACCCTTTCAATTTTTCCCTGTGGGAACGGAAATGTTTACCCTAAGCCTGTCCCTCTTTGTATATTGGAAGCAGAAAACTTGTTCTCTAGGTTTCACAGGTTCAGGACAGACCACACCTATAACCAATTTTGATGAGACTTTTACTTAGTATTGTTACTGAAATGACTTAAGGCTTTGTGGATATTGCAATGGAATGAATTTATTTTGCATATGGAAAGAACTCATCTTCTTGGGGTCCAGAGGGTGGAGTATAGTGGTTTGAAACTGTATTACCCCAGGAAAGCATGTTCTTAAAGTTAATCTATTCCTGTGGGCATGAACCCACTGGAAGGATGATCTCCTGATGAGGCTACTTCAGTTAAGGTGTGACCCACCTCATTAGGGATGGGTCTTAATCCTCTCACTGGAGTCTCTTATAAACAAGATGTATACAGAGAGAGACAGCCACGAAGCAAGATGCTGAAATCAGCAAAACCAGGACGAGATGGGAGAGACCAGCAGGTGCTGCCATGTGACTGAGGAGTCCAGGATCGCCGGCAGCCGGTCTTCAGGAAGGAAGCATCCTCTTGATGATGCCTTTTTGGACATTTTCACAACCACAAAACTGTAAGCTTGTAAGCTAATAAACTCCCACTGTTAAAAATCAACCCATTTCATGGTATCGGCTTCCAGCAGCCTAGCAAACTAAAATACATACTTCCTTTATTGCTGAGTAGTATTCCATAGTATGCATAAACTATATTTTGTTTATTGGAGAAAATAAAGGAGAGAGATCAAGAAGAAGAGTAGAAAAATGAGGTTTTAAAGGCGTCTCCTACCCAAGGAGCCTGCAGATGTCCACTTTAGAGTCCTACTTAAATTACTGAAAAACACCTAAATAAATAAGAGACTCGAGATTGTGCTAACTGCCAAGTAGGAAATCAACAGGATAATGTGGAAAAGAGTAAAGTGATGGGGGAAGAAGCTACTTTAGAGTGGGTAGTCATGGAAGGGCTCACTGGGCAGGTGATACCTGAGCTGAAAATTCAGAGATGAGAAGAAACCAGTGTGAAAAGTCTCTGAGGTTGGGACGAGCGTATCATATTCTAGGAATAGCAAGAAAGCCAGCGTGGCAGGAAGGAAGTGGGCAGGAGGGAGCTCTGTTCTCAGCTATCTTCTTCTCCCACTGAATCCTGAGAATCCAGAAGAGTGTCTTCCATGTGGTAGGTTCTTGAATAAATATTTGTGGAATGAATAAATAAATGAATAAGTGAACACAGCCCATACCCGGAAATCCATGCACTTGACTCACCTCTCACTCACATATTTGCAAGCAACCTTGCAGTTAGCAATGGGATTGTTTTCATTTCAAAGACAAGTACAACCCGGGTGGTTAAGAGAGCCACTCAACAGCAGCCCTGAGGCCCCATCCAGAAAGCCTCTCAGCCCACCTACCCCAACCACCACCCAGGAAGCCGTTCCAGGGGCCCAGGCCGTCTTGCCCCAGCCTGGCTTTGGTCGTTCTGTTCTTGGGTGTGGCTGCCTCTCGCCTCTGGATGGCCATACTGGGGCTGGGGAGGGGGGAAGGTGGTGCATGACCAGCAGTGGAGGAGAGGAACCCCTCGGTCTCCCCTCGGTCTCCCCTCGGTCTGGAAAAGGCCCCTCAGCACTGTGGGCCAGCTTTTCACAGAGATGGAGTAGGTGGCATTGTTTTATTGTAGGTGCCCAGGTTGTCAAGGAAGCAGCAGGCAGCCTCCCTGTCACAACCACAGGCTGCGTCCTGGCAGAAATCACCCTTCTCTGAAATCACAGAAAGCAGGTATCAGGGGAAGGGGAGAGGCCTGGGGATCAGCTCCTATCGCTGTACACCTTGTGGGGTACAAAGGAAGGAGGCTGAGCCCCTCCCTCTGAGGCTCCCAGGCCTGGTGGGGACCCCAATACCTCCCCTCTGGAGCTCCCAATCAAGTGGAGGTAACACAGTCCCTGGCTTCAGGGAGCTCTCATTCTGAGGAGGGAGGCCTCAAGGAGATCGCAGTCTGATGGAGGAGACACAGACTCTAGGAATTTCCAAGTCTGGTGGTAGAGGTACAGTTCCAGCTTTGGGGGAGCTCCCATTCTGATGACAGGCAACCCCTGTTCTGAAGGAGCTCTCAATCTGATGGGGCATGATCCTCGCCCTCGGGGAATAGACAAGCCCTGAGTTGGGAGAGCCCCAGTCTGATGGAGGAGGCCCTAGAGGTCAAGGAGCTGACCTCTAAACCTAGCTCTGGGCTCCATCCCCAGAGACCCTAAATGATTTGGCCCAGAGCAGCCTCCTCCAGCTGCTCCCATTCTCTCTTCTCTCCTTCACAATCAAACTTTCTCCAAAAAAGTTGAGTGCACCACTGTCTCCCCCTCCTCTCACTCCTAACCCACAGCAGTCTCGCTGCATCCCCACCGTCCCACGAGAACTGCACTCACTCAGGCCGCTGGCAGCCTCCAGGTCTCTGACTTCTAATCGTTCCCCTAGGGATCACTGCTGCTTTTAACATCATAATCAGCCCTTGCTTCTTGAAACTCTCTACCTGTTAACTACTCCCTCTTGCTTTACCCTCACGTCCCTGATGGCTCCTTCTCTGTTCCTTACTGGACACTTAAACATCATATGGGTAACTTCTTTCAGCTCTCAGAGGACCACTCCCAAGTCTACGCTTCCAGCCCAGACCCCTGTGTGAGCTGCAGGGCCCTGCATCCAGCTATCAGGTGGACGTAGGGTCAGCTTGTCGCAACTTGAACTCATCCTGCTCCCCGCAGCCCCGTTTCAGACCTCCTCCGGTGGTCCTTATCTCACCTGGTGGTGCCACCGTCTCTATCCAATCACTCAAGCTAAAACCATGCTCATACATCACCTTATCCCTCCCCAGCCAGGCAGTCACAGGTGCTGCTGCTTCCACCAGCTACACACCTGTTGGCTTTCATTCCCACCGTCATTGCCATAGTTCTGTCCACTTTCCTGTCTCCCCTGGATTTTCACATCAGCTTCTTCCTTACCTCTCCACCCCTCCACAACATCCTCCACCTCCCCTTGCTTGAAATGCTTCATAGACTCTCCAATAGCCCAAGGATGAAAGCTAAACCCCTCTGGGCACCGCCGAGGCTGGGCACCGTCGAGGCTGGCCACTACTTGGCCTCCTCTTCAGCTCAGCTGTCTCGGCCTCACACTCATCCCTCCCGTGCCTCTGCTCATGTGCCACCGCTGCCTGGAAAGCCCAAGCTCCTCTTCTTCCCCTAGATTGCTAGTACTCTTCCTGCAGTCTTGGTTTTCATATGTCTCCTCCTCCAGGAAGCCTTCCCAGATGTCCATCAGAATTTGAATATCCTCCTGATTTCTCCCACAGCATTGTGTGCTTTTCAGTCTGCACTTAGCACCCTATCACTCTCTGTAGGTAGATCTGTCTCTCCCACTCATCTGAGTCCCATGATGACATGGGCTGTGTCTAATTTATCTCTCTCCATCCAGCACCCAGCATAAGAGCAAGTACATGGTAAGGAATCGGCCAATGCGCACCAAATGAATGAAGGGGTTGAGTGGACTCTCTTACCACAGATGACCAAGCTTGAATTGTAGCCAGAGTGGTATTTCAGGATTTGAGGCTGGCACCCACTTGCTTCCACGTAACCATAGCAACAGTCATGCTTGAAATAGCACCTGCGAGAAGAGCCCCAGGCATCTGCTCTCCCAGCTCTCCCCCTCCCACAACCCAACCCTGCCATGGTAGAGTTAGTCCTTCTAGTGGTCTAGACCAGCGCAGTCCAATAGAACTTTCAGGGATGATGGAAGCATTCTAGAACTGCGCTATCAAACATGGTGGCCACTAGCCACATGTGGCTATTGAGCCATGGAAATGTGGCTAATGCAACTGAGGAACTGAATTTTCAATTTTATTTAATTTTAACAAACAAATTTAAATAGCCGAATGTGTTAGTGGCTACTGCATTGGCATGTCAACAATCTCCACATCTTGGTCCTCCCTATGACGTCAGCACTCAGCCCGGGGCCCAGCACCAGGCAGGTGTTGACAAGTGTTTGTGGAAAGAATAAAGGGCCAGAGAGTCAGCACCGTGACTGGAGCTGGAGCCCCTGCCAGAACATCACCTCCCTGAGGGCAGAGCTTGCCTGTCACTGCCGCATCCCCAGAGCCTCCGAGAGCTCCTGGCACATAGTAAGTGCTCAGGCATGATTGTAGAACGAGTGGCAGAATGAATGAGTTTCTTGGGAGAATGGAAGGAGAAGGGGCAGAAAGGAATCAGCTGGTGTAAGGAAAAGGGGGCTGAATAGGTCAAGATACCTGAAATCAAGCTCCCATTTCTGTCACTTACTGCCATGTGGCCCTGAGCAGGTCCCTTCCCCTCCTGGGGCCTCAGGCTCCCACCTGTATAATGGGTGCATGCAAAGGCAGACCCAGGGACCTGGAAAGGGCACCCCAGAGTCTGTGCTGCTGGGGCCACCCCCACCCCACAGGACCCCCATGGACAGGCTGGTTCCTGTCACCGTCACTGCTCCTGGGGAGGAAGAACGGGGCAGCCTCACCAATCGGTCCCATCTCTGGGCTCTCCTTTGCCTCCCAAGCCACAGGAGCATCCGTAGAAGCCATAGTGCCACAAGGCCAACTTGCCAGTCACCTTCCTGATGACATTCCGGAAGTCTAACAGGTTCCCACGTGCTAGCTGCAGGCCTAGAAGGGAGACAGGTGAGGCCCTGGGCCCAGGTCCTCCCTCACGGCCCCAGGTGGCCGCTGCCCCCCTCAGAGACTCCCAGGGGGTGGGGACTTGATGGCGGTCGGAAGTCACGGGTCACTTCTCTGCCCAGGCTAGGAGCACAGCCAGCAGCAGCAGCGGCTTCCTGCCAGGGCCTGGGAGGGAGGAGCACTGAGCCGGCGGGATCCCCTGCCAGGAGGCCCCAGGCCTGGGCTAGCCCTGGAGAAAGGCCCTGAGGTTGGTGTGTGCACAGGAAGCAGGGGAAAGTCAGAGGCTAAGAGGGTAAGGGGCATGCTGGGCCCCCGGCCCCAGGCCAAGCCCAGGGTAACTCCTCCCAGACCCCACAGATTCTCTCTCAGAGTAACACAAGGAACCATCCTAATATCCTCTCCGGCTCCTAACATCACACAGACACACACACACACACACACACGGTCACACACAGCTAGCTGGACCCTCATGCACATAGAGACACAAATACTCCTAAACACTCCTAGACCCCACAGTCCCTCACCACCCCCATCCCTGCCCCCTCTCTCCTGCACACAGACCACAGCTGAAGCTGGCAGGTGCATCTTGGGGCTCCCAGGGATTTCAAGGCCCCTCTTGGCTTCGCTTTCCCCACCCCTGGGGGCCTGGCCTGGGAAGGCTCAAAAATAGAGAGCCTCCTTCCCCATCCCCTCCCCAAATCATCACCCCACTTTACTAGCCAACGCAGGCCCTCCACATGGCAGCCAGAGGGGTGGGACAACGAGGCCCTGGCCCGCTGCCCTGCCTGCCCAGAGTGCTGCAGGAGGGAGGGCAGGTAGGTGGCCCCCGCGACTGATGACTCGGGCGGGGGTGATGCGTATGCAGAGCAGGTCGGCACAGGCAAGCACACAGTAGACTGCTGCAACCTGCTCAGACCACCCTCCAGAGAATCCGGCTGCCCAAGGCCACCACCGACTAGACCCGGACTAGACCCAGACTGTGACTCTGTCACCCTGCCAGCCACTCCTAAAGCACCACGGAGCTCCATGTCTGAGCAGTGAGCCCCCACCACACAGCTCATTCATCCTCCCCCACCTCCGCGAAGAACTGGGGGAAATCTACCCAGTCCTGAGGCAGAAACAACCAGGGCCAGCCTTCTGGATTAAAGGGAGAGTGGGCAGTCTCTCAAGGCCCCCAACCTTAAATAAGAGGCGTGTGTGCAATGCACTGCAAGTAAGGATCCCTGGGTCCTTATCTCACTTCTGCTACAAAGCAATTCCGGAGCCCTAGGTCGGTCACTTTCCCTCTCTGGACCTCAGTTTCCTCATCTGTAAAATGGGTTTCCTGCTGTGGTTGCCCGTTCCTGCTCCCACTCCTTCTAGCTCAGGACCTTCACTCTGCCTCACCCACCTGGAAGCTGGAGACTCTGACAACTAGAACAGAGCTTATGTGGATCCTCTCTCATTCTGACCCCTCTCCTCCACCATGCCTTCCCTCCTTTGGGTGGGAATGCCTCCAGTTCCCTCTGTGAACCACTTTTCCCTCCATCCAATGCCTCAGTGGAGTTCTGCCCCCAAGGGAAGAGTTTGTGTGACCCAAGCTTGAGGCCGTTGGCCAGTCTGTTCCCCTGGCTGCAGTGTCTGGTTCAGGGGTGGGCAAATGAGCCAGTGTGGGCCAATGACAGTCAGGCCTGGACTTGTTCCAAGGATTTGGTAGACGCTCTCTTGTCTGAGGACTGGAACCCGAGATGCTGTAGGCCTGGGGCTGCTGGCAGCCATCTTGCCACTTCACGCAGCCTGAGAATGAAGCAACATGGGCAGTGCTAAAGACAGAGAGTTCTTTGGGGGTACTTACATCGACCTAGGGCCTTCCATGGCCTAAAGCAGAGTGGGTTGAGTGTGCTGTCATTTGCAATTGGAAGAGTCCTAACTTAAACATGGCTGACCCACACAGGATGATTGGGGACCCTCAAGGAACTCTTTTGATGGGAGCTGGACGAAAGGGTCTCAGAATAAGCCCCCTGCCACTCCCCTGTGGGTTCTCTCTCTCCTGCCTCTACCCCAGGAAAGTTTTGCCCTCCAGCATGTGCCCTTGAGACTGCAGACTTTTTGCTGCAGTGTCTTTCAACCCAGCTTACACTCACTACACTGATTAAAGCACAAATGCTGCGCAGCGTGTGCAAAAAGCAAATGAGCCTGCGCTCAAATCCTAGCTCTGCCGTTCTCCGGCTGGGTGATCCAAAGCAAGTTACTTAACTTCTCTGAGCCTGTTTTCTTAGCTGAAAGTAAGGACAATAATATTTCATGGACTTTTAGTGAGAACTAAATGCTATACCACCTATGTGACAGGCTTCTCGGAGCCCCTTCTCTTCCTTCTCACTCTTAGCCTCTATGGGGGGGGGGGGCAGTATTTGGCACAACAGATGTAAGTTAGACTCTGAGAGGTTTATTTGTCTCACAGACGTTCCATTCTGATGATATAAACATCCACCGCTGCTCTCCCAAGATGGCACAAGGAGTGGGACTGTTGAGCTCAGAAACAAGAAGTGAGTGTGTTGCACTGGCTCCACCTCAAGCATGAGTGGAAGGCTGGAGTCGGGTAGAAAAGGAAGGGAAGAAGGAGGCTGAGAGAGGAGATATCCTTGAAGATAATTCTGGGAGCTACAGAGTAGGAAACCCTAAAAATAAGCCATCCAAAGTGTGAGCAGAATGGGACCAAGGCTGGGTAGGATGGGTAATTTTATGTGTCAGCCTGGCTAGGTTGTGGTGTCCATTTGTTGCTGCAAGGGAGTCTTGTAGATGTGATTAGCGTCTTCCATCAGGTGACGTAGTAAAGGCAATTACCCTCCATAATGTGGGTGGGCCCCATCCTAGCAATTGAAGGCCTAAGAGCAAGAACTTTGGTTTCCAGAAGGAGAAAAAGTTCTGCCTCAAGACTATACCATCTACTCCTCTCTGAGTTTCCAGCCCACTGTCTATCCTACAGAATTCAGACTCAAGACTTCAACAACTCTTACCGGCATTTCCAGCCAGCCTAGCCTGGGAATTTTGGACTTGCCAGCCCTTACAAATTGCATGAACCATTTCTAAAAATAAACCTCTTAATATATATGTCTTGTTGGTTCTGTTCTCTGGAGAGGCCTGACTGATACACTGGGCGGGGGTCCCACGTAAGCAGTTGGAGTGCCTTCTCCATGAGAGGGGGACGGCTGAGAGCCAGGGAAGATGATAGCAGCAGAGCCTCTGGGAAAGGGTCAGATTGCAGAAAAGATGTTTCAACCAGAGAGCAGAGACTATGCTTTACGGTCTGAATGGATGAGGAAGGACGATTCCCCAGACGCACTCAGGAAAGTTTTCTGCGTGAGATTTCAGGGAAGGGGGGTGGCACGTGAAGAGTGGTGCTAACCCCTGCATCGGACAGCATGGGATTTTTTTTTCCTTTTTTTTCTTTTTTTTCCCGTTTATTTTAAGTATATCATTCATATATGAACGTACATAAACAGTAAGTGTATAGTAAAAGTTATGAACTTATAAAATAAACATGCATAACATCATACAGGGGTCCCTTACATCGCCCCACCACCCCTTGCGTTTTTGTGAAACATTTGTTACCAACTATGCAAGCGCATCGTCAAAATATTACTGACCACTGTCCATATCTTACATTTGGTGTATTTTTCCCCCAACCCACCCTATTATTTTTTTTAATATATCTTTATTACAGAGGCTGTGAACTTACAAAACAATCATGCACATGTGTAGAATTCCCATACAACACCCCTTCACCAACACACCGCACGTGGTGAGATATTTATCACAGATTTTGAGATAATAGCCTCAGACTATTACCACCAACCATGGTCCATAGCATGCATTTGGCACACTTTTTCATACCCCCCACAGTATCAACACAGTACATCTTTGGCATAGATGCATGAATATTACAGTATTGCTGTTACCCACAGCCCATAGGTCACACCACTTGTAGTTTTCCCATGCTTCTCCACATTCCCACCACCCTGCAATAATGATATATATCTGCTCTAGCTCACAGAAGGACACTCTTGCATCTGTACCCTCAACCACAATTCTCATCCACCTCTGGGTTCACTGTGTTATTCAGTCCCTAGATTATTCTTTAGCTTTCTTTCAATTGACATTTACATCCCTAAACTACCCTTTTCAGCCACAATCCCATTTATAAACAAGCTGCTACTCACTATAATGTGTTACCATCAACTCTATCCCTTTCCATACTTTTACAGTCAAGTTAATTAAAACGTCTACATATTACATACATTAAGCATCAGTAGTCCATCTCAGTCCTCCTCTTATCTCCTAATAATCTATACTCTAGGTTTTAACTCCACGACAGCATGGAATTTTTAAAGGAAGATTGGAGGAAGCAGGGAAGGTCCAGGAGTGGGACATGGCAGAGCTAGTGGGAAGAGCTCAGTGAACGTGGGATCAGGCCCCGCCCACACGGGGACCCTGGGTTAACAGCCCAGCACAAGTGAAACCAAGCGGCCCAGCCTGCACTGGGCTCCTCCAGGTTTGGAAAGCTTAGAACTTTTGTGGGCGATGCCCAGAGGGTTGAACATCCTCGGGAGAAGTGACAGCAATGGAGACGGATACACAAACGTGGGGTGTGTGGAGCCTAGAGGACCAGGATGGGGGTGGGAGGTGCCTGGGCTCGATTGGCAGCTGGCGCTAGAGCAGGCCTTGCGCAGGAGAGAAGAGGCAAAGGAAGCAGGAGCCAGGTTCTTGGGCTCCCAGTGGAGAGAGGACAAGTGGACTTCCAATCCCGTGACAGGTGGACAACGGCCAGGGGAGGCAAGAGGGAGCCGCAGGACCAGCACAGCCCTGCTCTGCTCTCCAGGCTCAGTGGGCTCAAGGTCCCCGGACACCTCGATGTCGTGGCAGCTGTTTGGGGTGGAAAAAAGAGAAAGCCAAGGTTATTAAAAATCTTTACAAGAAAAGCAAACAGAGTGGCCCGTAGTGGTGGACAGCATTTCAGAACCAAGTCCGTATTCGAATGTAACATGTAGGAGTGCAGGAGGAGTGAAGCAGAGAGAAATACTAACTCAGAGATTAGCGCCCGACCTGTGGCCTGGAGACAGCCGCTGAGCGTGATGTCCGAGGAGGTGGCGCTGGGGCCCAGGATGGCCTCGGATCACGGGCTTGCATGTAGGGCCTTGTTGAGGCCTCAGAAGTACTGCTGCCATGACTGGCAAGGGGCGGAGCAAGCCTGCACCTTGGCACTGTCCAAGGTTCAACTGGACTCTGGACCTACCCCCTCCTTCGCCCCTTCTTCCATTGGCCCCAGTTGGCCTCACTCTGGACTTGGATGTGGGCTCAAATTGTGACTCCTCTGCCTTGAGGCCTGAGGGAGGGAACTTGCTGCTTCCCAGAACTGCTGAACAGGTTCCTTACCTTACCCAAATTTGGTGGGTGGGGTGCCACTGGAGTCCCACCCTCAGGTGTTGCTTTTCCCCCCACCACACAGGCGGGTTCATTCGTCCTTCACCACCTCCTCAAAGAACTAGGGAGAAATCCACCCAGTCCCAAGACAGAAACAACCAGAGGAGCTGGAATGTTCCAAGTCAGGCCAGAGAGAATCCCACATGCTCCCCCCACTCAGGCACAGGGAGGCAGTTGAGGCTGGATGGACAATGTCTGTCCAGCGGTGACTTGTATTTGGACAAATGGTCCCATCCCCTAACCCTGTGATGCAGAAATCACGCTCATCCATGCTGATTATTTTCACTCCCTTCTAATATCGTATATTTGTGCTTTCCCCTTTTTTTCTCGATTAAACTGATAGATTATATTATTAGGCATTTTTCCCTTTAGAACCAGCTTTTTGATTTATCAATTCTACTATTTTTTTTTGTATTTTTATTTATTAATGTCTATTCTTATCTTTTTTATTTCCTTCTTACACTTTCCCTCCGTTTATTTCATCAATCTTTTTCTAATTTCTTAGTTGAATGCTTAATTATTTATGTCCTTCTTCCTGGCTTAGTAATGCATTCAAGGCTGTACATTTTCCAAGACGTTTAATCCATAGACTGTAAGTGTTATGTTTTCATTACATTTTATATCAAAAACATAATAAAGACTGCAGTCTTAAAAATGGCTTTGCTTATATAAGGGTTGTGAAGAAAAATTACCTTTCCAAGTGCCTGAGGGCTTTCCTTTCTTCCTTGGAATTTCTCTTTATTTATTGCATTTTAGAGCAAGTTTAAACTTTTTAAAAATTTGATCGATGATTTCTTTGAGAACTCAGATATGGTCAGCTTATGTTTATGTTCCACTTGGCTAGAAAAAACAACCTCTCTTAGAGCATTTAATTAGATTATTTCATTCTACAAACATTTATGGAGCACCTACTGTGTTCCAGCACTATTCCAGGTACTTGGGGCCCATCAGATGAAAAAGACTAAGATCCCTGCCCTGGAGGGAGGAGGAAACAGCCAATAAACAATAAACATAATAGATAAGTTAGTTATATGGTACCCTGGAGGGTGGTAAATGCTATGGAGAAAAGAAAGAGGTTAAGGAGGATGGGGTGCTGCAGAGGGGAGCTGTCACCCTAAATAGGGTGGACAGGGTGGGCCTCGCTGAGACTGTGACATGGAACAAAGACTTGAAGTGAGATCATTAGGCGCAGGTATGGGGGGAGAGCCCACCAGGCAGAGGGAACCCCCAGGGCCGAGGCCCTGGAGCAGGCCTGTGTCTGGCATGTCCGCAAACCAGAGCGGCCGGAGCAGAGCGAGCGAGAGAGGGATGCCGAGAGAGGGGACAGGGCTTCAGGTCACGTGGAGCCCCTGCGGCGTTGTGAGCAAGGTGAGATGGTGTGGCTTACCTGCCACATCGAGCCTCTATGGAGACAAGGGCAGAAGCGAGGACAGAGGGAGGCGTTCACTGCAGTCCTAGAGGCGAGGGACGGTGGGCTCGAGGGCGGGCGCCGTGCAGGTGGGCTATGGGGCAAAGCGAGCGCTAGCGGGATTTCCTGGCAGATTGGACACGGGGTGTGAGAGAAAGAGAGCAGTCGAGGATGAGGCCAGGGTTTTTACCCGGAACAGCTGGAAGGGGAACTTGCCGTGGCCTGAGTGGAGCAGTCGTGTGGCGTTTGAGGGGCCTGCTGGACATCCAGGCGGAGGGGCCGCCAGACCCCTGAACAAGGGAGTCTCGAGCTGAATCGACTGCAGAGGGGGAAGAGGCTGGGCAGGAAGACGAAGAGGAGCCAGCGGAGGAGGCTGAGGGGAGTCAGGGAGATGGGAGGCCCTGGAAGGCCAGGAAAGAGACTGATCCTCTGAGACGAGGATTCAGGATTATCCACCCAATCAGCAACATGTGGTCGTTGGTCACCCTGAGAAGAGCTGTTGTGCTGAAATTTGGGGGTGAAATTGAAACGTGTTATCAGTCAAGTTCCCAACAGAAAAGAAGTGGCCCGTTCAAACTGCATAATTCTTAAAGGAGTGTTTAATA
Source organism: Cabassous unicinctus (assembly GCA_029593785.1). NCBI lineage: Eukaryota > Metazoa > Chordata > Mammalia > Cingulata > Chlamyphoridae > Cabassous > Cabassous unicinctus. The sequence goes on along the minus strand of JAQZBX010027531.1, from coordinate 8,303 downwards.
AAGGGGCTTGTGTGGGGGAATCCCAAGAACGGTGGGTCTGAAACGCCGAGGGGAGCTGGCTGCGGCGCTCAGGGAGCTGCGTGCAGAGGGACACAGGGGCTGCAGCTTCGGTCCAGGGACCGGCCAGCCTGTGTGATGCCCTCCCCCCAGGGAAGGGCTGGGGGCTGAATACCCTCAACTGCCCTCCTCCCTTCACTCTCCTGAGGGTCCTCTCTATGCCGATCCAAGAGAGAATGCTAGGAGGACGAAAGTCCCGGCATTTTTTAAAATTTATTTTTTATTGGAGAAGTTGTAAGTTTACAGAAAATTCATGCAGAAAACGCAGAGTTCCCATATACCCCCACTCGCACACAGTTTTACCTTTCATTAACATTTTGCATTAGTGTGGTAGCTTTGTTACAATTGACTAAACAACATTATTATAATTATCCCATTAATGATAGTCCATAGTTTACATTAGGGTTCACTGTCTGTGTTGTACAGTCCTTTTTTAAAAAAAAATTTATTCTAGTAATATATATACAAACTAAAATTTCCCCTTTTAATCATATTCAAATATATAATTCAGGGGCATTAATTATATTCACAATGTTGTGCTACCATCACCACCGTCCATTACCAAAACTTGTTCATCATCCCAAAAAGAAACTGTACTAATTAAGCATTCCCTACCCACAACCTGGCCTCAGTAACCTGGGTTCCATCTGACTCTATAAATTTGCTTATTCTAATCATTTCATATCAGTGAGATAATACAGTATTTGTTCTCTTGTGCTGTCATTTCACTCAACATGATGTCTTCAAGGTCCATTCATGTTGGACCTTCTTTTCACAGCTGAATAATATTCCATTGTATGGATATACCACATTTTGTTTATCCATTCATCTGTTGATGGACACATGGTTTGCTTCCATCTTTTGGCAATTGTAAGAAATGCCAGTATGAATATCAGTGTGCAAATATCGAGTCCCTGCCTTCAATTATTTTGGGTATATACTTAGAAGTGGGATTGCTGGGTCATATAGTAATTCTATGCTTAACTTTCTGAGGAACTGCTGAACTGTTTTCCACAGTGGCTACAACATCTTACATTCCCACCAACAATGAAGGAGTATCCCTGTTACTCCACATCCTCTCCAACACTTGTTATTTTTCTTTTTTCAAATTGCAACCATTCTAGTGGGTGTGAAATGGTATCTCCTTGTGGGCTTGATTTGCCTCTCCCTGATGGCTTATGAGGTGTTAGGTCTAGTTGGTTAATAGCGTTGTTCAAGTCTTCTTTCTTGTTGATCTTCTTTCTAGATGTTCTATACATTATTGAAAGTGGTACATTGAAGTCTCCTACTATTAATGTAGAACTGTCTGTTTTTCCCTTCAAACCTGTCAATATCTGTTTCATATATTTTGGGCTCTCCTGTTAGGTGCATACGTATTTATAATTGTTATATCTTCTTGTTGAATTGACTTTTATTAATATATAGTGATCTTCTTTGTCTCTCATAACAATTTTTTAATTATAGTCAATTTTATATTAGTATAGTTTCCCTAGGTTTCTTTCAGTTACTATTTGCATGTTACATTTTTTTCCATCCTTTTGCCATCAAACTTCTTGTGTCTTTGAATTTAAGATGAGTCTTTTGTGAACAGTGTATCTTATGCTACCACCTTGGTCAACCAGCTGTCACGTGGTCTTTTTTGACCTAATCTCAGAAGTGACATCTCATCACTTTTGCTGTATTCTATTCATTAGAAACAAATCGTTAGCTCTAGCCTATACTCAGAAGGAAAGGATTACACAAAGGCCATGAATAGCAAGAGGCGAGACTCATTGGGAGCCACATTAGAAGCCTGCCCTTCACACACTGCATCAGAAGACCCCACTGATTTTACCTGCAAAATATCCCTGGAATTCTTATACTTCTTCCATCTGCATTGCCACCTCTCTAGGCCAAGCCACCATTCTATCTTGCTGGATGACTGTCCTCCAAAAGGTTCTGCAATAGCTCAGAAGAGCACATTGTTTAAACCAATTCCAAAGCCACTTGTTTCCTCCATATCTACTCTCCCTTTCTACTTTAGTAAAATAAACCCCAATTTTAGTCTAGGCACGTTGTTGCTCAGCTTAAAAAACAGTAACATTTCTCAGCCTTCCTTGTAGCTATATATGATCGTGGTCTAAGCTCTGGCCTGTGACATGTAGTAAGAAGTGTTGTGTGTAACATCTGGATGTTGTTCTTAAAGAGAGGGTGCATTCCCTTCTTTGCTACATCCTCCTGCCTGTGGCTGGAATGTGGACACAATAGCTGGCACTCAAGCAGCTATACTGAACCATGAGGTGTTATATTTTGAATGGCAAAAGAGCAACGTATGACACCCAGTCCCTGGCGATTGTGGAATCACCATCACACTTGTGACTGCCTGTTCCCAGACTCCTTTTATATGAGAGAGAAATAAACTTCCATCTTGTTTAAGCAACCATTGTTTGGGTTTCTAACATTCACAACTGATACATCATCTGACACACTTCCCTAAAGTTAAGCTTAAAATTCATTCCCCATTGTGTTTCCCATTTCAAATGATGTTCAGCCTCATTGTCCAACACAGCCTATCAGAGATTCTGCAATAAGTTCAAATGACATCATAAAGACACTCCAATAACAATTCCCAACAATAAAGTGCCACTTATTTGAATATGAATGCCCTCCCCTTATCACAGTCTCAGGAAGAAAGTCTGAAAATTACCTTAATTCATTTATTCTAAAATGCACATTTCCCCCTCATTTTAACATCTCTGCAATCTGGATGATTTTTAAAAACCAATGTCATCTTACAATTGTTACCTGGCAAGTAGCATCTGTGACCTTGCTGATGAAAACCTTCCACTGACAATTTCAGATGAGATCCAAGAAGCATGGCATCAAAGCATATTAGATTGAATAAAATGTAGGTATAGCCCCTTGCAAGTTAAAATCCAAAGGAATTAGAGTACAAAATGCATCCTCTCTAATTTCTCATCAGCCCATCTCAGCCAGAGTCTTAATGCCTGACCTTCAATGTCTCGTTTTCCCTTTCATGTTTCTAGTCGACCCCTTAATATCTTAAACTTTCTCCTAAAGCTGCAGTCTTCCAACTTCAATGAGCATCAGAATCCCGTGGAGGGTTTGTTAACACAAATTCCAGCCCCAGCCCCAGCGTTTCTTATTCATCAGGTCTGAGGTGGGACCTGAGAATCTGCATTTCTAACAAGTTCCCAGGGACACTAATATTCCAGTAGGTGACCATATTTTGAGAACCACTATCTTAAGGAAATCTCTCTCCTTAAATCAACCTGCCCATCTTCCCTTATTTTGTTTTCTTTCTTCCACTGCTCCTGTTCAGATTCAAAACAAAACAAAACAAATCTGAAGCATTTCTCAAATAATTCTGGCTCCTCTTTTAATTTCCTGAACAATCTTGGTCCCTAGAGACAGAAGGTTACAGGGTATTTTAATTGCCTTATTAACCCTCAAATCAACAATAATTTAATTGCATCATTTCTATACCTTACTACAGGTAGATGGCACATTCTTCTTGTAACAGTACCCATTCCTTTTATTTTTTCTTTCTTATAAAACCTGCCATCCTGCCATGAGTGGATCCAATATTGGGTCATGGCTGGACTTCTGTAATAAGTAAATCCAGAGCCACTTCGAGACTTTGAGTGGGATTGACCACATGTGGACAATCCATCTAAATTCAAGGCTGGTCCCTCAACAGCAGGGCTTCTACTAGAAATTTTGGACCTGCCCATTCTTTGCCATGGGAGGCTGCCCTGCGCGTTGCAGGATGTTTGGCAGCATCCCCAGCCTCCGCCCACTGGATGCCAGGAGCAGCCTCTCGGTTGTGACAAACTACTCTCTGGACGTTGTCAAACATCCCCTGGGGGACAAGACGTCAGCCCTGTCTAGTGCCTTGGCTCTGAGGCAATTCAAAACAATGCAGCTGGCATGGAATTTGGGTAGGCCGTGATGCCAACGACAGAAGGTTTTTTTTTTTTAAGATTTATTTTATTTATTTATTTCACACACCCCGACTTCGTTGTTTTTGCGCTCGCTGTCTGCGTTCTGTGTCTGCTTGTCTTCTCTTTAGGCAGCACTGGGAACTGATCCCAGGACCTTCCGGACTGGAGAGAGGCACTCAATGTCTTGTGCCACCTCGGCTCCCTGGTCTCTTTTGTTGTTGCTGTTGTTGTTGTTGTTGTTGTTGTTTCTTTTATTTTATTTTTTCTTTTGCTGCATCTCTTATTGTCTCTCTTCTGTGTCTCTTTTTGTTGTATCATCTTGGTGCACCAGCTTTCCGCACAGACCAGCACTCCTGCACGGGCCAGCTCACCACACGGACCAGCTTGCTTTTCACCAGGAAGCCCCGGGAATCGAACCCTGGACCTCCTATATGGTAGACGGGAGCCCAATCACTTGAGCCACATCTGCTTCCCTACATAAGCTTTTAATGATAAAAGCAAAACACTAGTATCCTAGAGCAGCACTTCTCAAAATTTAATGTGCCTGCCGATCACCCAGGGATCGTGTTATAAAACAGATCCTGATTCAGGAGGTCGACACCCCCACGTCTTAGTCCCCAGGGCAGACCAACTAAATGGGAATCCGCATTTTCACAAAATCTCCAAATGACTCATGCACATTAAAGTCTGAGAAACCCTGCCCTGTGAAAGCACGCTGGAAATGTAGCTCAGACTAAAGTCCTGGCCTGCAAATCAGGCTGAAGAAACACAGCAAGTGCAGCAGACCACTGTTCCGTCCCCAGGGTCTACGGGGCTTGCCTGTGGGAAGCCTTCTTTCCCCCATAATGACTCCTTGCCTCAGCTGTGCCTGCTGCCTGAGGCCCCACGACCCTCTGGCATCTGTTAAAGACCCCCACGTCACCCCTGCACACATACTGAGACCAACTCCACGAAGTTCAAGGTCACCTTGCCGTAGCCTGCACACCAAGGCTTGTGTGACCCCTGCCTTTTCCTGCTCACCATGGGCTCAATCCCTCGCCGTGAGCCTGCCCTCGTCCGCTGAGATTGTTACGTGCTGCGCCGCCTGTCTAGAAACAGCACCTTGCCTCAAATGCACCTGTATTTTGCTTCCTGTGGCAGACTGAGTTACGTACCCCAGGAAAAAATATGCTCTTAATCTTAAGCCATTCCTGTGGGGGTGAGCCCATTGTAAACAGGACCTTTTGAAGCTGTTATTTTCAGTCACGCTGTGGCCAGCTGAATCAGGATGGGTCTTTAACCTGTCGCTGGAAGCCGTATAAAGAAAAAGCCACGGGGAGAAGCCAGAAACCGGAAATGAACAGAACCGGAAGAGGAAGGAGAGGACGTGGCCACGTGACAGGAAAGCCAAAGAACACCAAGGACTCCCTGCCAGTCAAAATGCTGCCAACCCGAGAGGAGGCTTCTGAAACCACGAGCTTCTGAAACCACGAGCCAATGAATTCCTGTCGTTAAGCCGCCCCATTGTGTGGTATTCGTCATAGCAGCAGGAGACTAAGACACTTCCCTAGTTCTGCTCATTATTTCTTAAATTCCTAGCTAACACATCAGATTTGGGTTCTGGAGGCTAGGTCACTAAAGCACACCTTTTTTCCTTACTCTTATTTTTGACCAATTAAGAGACAAAGGAGTCCACCAGATAGCGATGAAATTCTCTCTGGATTTTTTTTAAATAAAGGCTAAATTGGAGGATGCAGTTGATGGGTATGGCAACAATGCGTTTCCTAATTCCGCATCCCAGAATTAGATGACTCTCCTACCTAATCACAGGCAGTTCTGGACAAACCCAGGGGCAGAGCCACCCAGCCAGGAGCAGACCAGAGCACGAGCTGTCTGCAGGAAGCAGAGCCCAAAGAGGAAGGAGAGGACGAGACTGAACTGGGCACGCCCAGTTTCTTCTTCCAAACTTTTCAACCAGGTAAGAACCACCCAGGGGGAATGAAGGGAGAGATGGTGGAAGGCCAGGAGTGTTACGCTAATGGATGTTCTGCACATGGAAGGAAACCTCAGGAACAGGGCATAACTGTTCCCCCATAACAAAGTTCTTTTTTTCCTCTAGTAGTCGTTTGGATCATGTCCCCCAAAAGACATAATGAAGTCCTAACCCCCAGTACCTGTAAACGTGACCTTATTTGGAATTAGGGCCCCAGGAAACTAGTACACTTTTAAGAGTTTACTTAGTAGAGTTTATTCATTCTTTCAATATTCAAAAAAAAAAAAAAAAAGCATCCAATGAATCCAGAAGAGCCATGTGCCATTTTATCAAAATTATTCAACATTTTGTTTTCTTTTTCTGTTAATATATTTAGGATCATATACCTATTTCTGTGACATGCATATCCCCCACTTCCTTGGCAGTCATCTGTCTGTACTTCATTATCAAGTTTGATAGTAGGGAAGCGGGAGTGGCTCAGTGGATAGAGCTCCCGCTTACCACGTGTGAGGCCCCGGGTTCGCTTCCCGGGGCCTCCTTGTGAGGGCAGGCCGGCCTGCGCGGCGCGGTGGGCTGATGCAGCAGGACCTCACAGCAAGGGGAAGATAAGCAGACACAGAGAAGACACACAGCGAATGGACACAGCAAGCACAAGCAGCAAGGGGGGGATAAATAAATAAATAAATAAATCTTTAAAAAAAAAAAAAAAGTTTGATAGTAAATATCTGAAAAATGAACACAGGAAGTTCCTAGCCAGAGGTCATTGCTTTCCACTATTCATCTTTCACCGCTATATTTCTTTTAATGCTTTTTTTTGTGGACTTTTAACCAGGGGTAGTAAGTCCTACATTTTTCACTTTTGTAAAAACTCAGAAGACCTTTATCCATCAGATAACTCCTTTTAGTTTATAATTTTTTATTTTAATGGCACTCTTATAAGCAACAGAAAATTAGATTTTGCTTTCAATCTAATCAGTAATAGCACCTCCCTCGCCTTCTTTTTTAAGGGAAGACTTTATTTTAAGGTCATAATGTATGCAGTTGTGCCAACTTACACTGTTCTGTAACTTTATCTTGTACTTAGTAAGTGCAAAATCAATTCTCATTGAGCTAAATTGAATTCTTAGCATTTTTTGCTTTTGCTTTTCATAGTTGGCTTTTGGAATGAACTTCAAACTCTGTCTCCTGTTAAACCAGATGCAGAAGAACATCTTATCTCACCTGGCTAAAAATTTTTTTTAACATTTTAAAACATTTAAACACAAATACTATAAAATTTTATCTCTCTCTCTCTCTCTCTCTCTCTCTCTGTGTCTCTCTCTCTCATGCCACTTATCACTTTCCACTGGATTAAAGTTATTTCTGTGCCTGGCTTATCTCCACTCTAGGTCAATAAACTTTGATGATAGGCTACATATCTGATTGACATTTGTACCAGGACAAAACCTTGTACATAATAGGTGCTCAGTATATATTTGCTAAAAGAATGGTCATACCTGTTTTTACTATGTCCCCTGGTCCATTTTACTTATGAATTAAGTCATCCTTCAACTACCTTCTACATGTGACATGTTGCCTAGTTTTGTGAATTAGCCCACTCTGGTCAGACCCCCTCCCAACTTTTCCCCTTAAATATTGGAACGCTGGAACTCTACCAGGTAGATCTTATGCCATGTTGTCTAATCTGCTCACTGATTTTTCCCCTATATAGTTTGCCTCCAGTCTTTTGTTAATGTTCAAAGTACTTATCTTGTTTGCTTCCATTTGTTCCTGGATCACCTTTGTTCTGTTATCTAAGCAGCTAAAGACCTGATTGACAGATTATTTCAGATCTTGATCTGAAAATGTTCTGTGTCTAACATCAAAGTATAACAAGGTGACCATGGGTAGGAAAAGACTCCAAGCTGTTTTAGCCCTTGGTGAGAAAATATAAGAAAGGGGTGGGCCCGGGCTTGGCTGTTAATATCTCATAGAGGGAAGCGGGAGTGGCTCAGTCGATAGAGCCCCTGTTTACCATATGGGAGGCCCCAGGTTCACTTCCCGGGGCCTCCTTGTGAGGGCAGGCCGGCCGGCGCACCCTAGTGGGCTGAGGCAGCGGGACCTCACAACAGGAAGCGGGTGTGGCTCAACCGTTAGAGCCCCCGTTTACCATGTGTGAGGCCCCGGGTTCGCTTCCCGGGGCCTCCTTGTGAGGGCAGGCCGGCCCGCGCGGCACGAGGGGCTGATGCAGCGGGACCTCACAGCAAGGGGGAGATAAGCAGACACGGAGAAGACACGCAGCAAATGGACACAGCAGCACAAGCAGCAAGGGGGGGATAAATAAATAAATA
>JAQZBX010027530.1:0-28328 GCA_029593785.1 Cabassous unicinctus | reverse complement strand
GAAAAAAGAAATTTTTATAAGTACCAATTATATTGAAAGCTATCAGGTTAAGATGACAAACATTTATCATATTGTGATAAGTCATGAAGCTTCATCTATAACTGTAAAGAAGGCATAAACCCTCATCTACTCCTTTAAGCACAATTCAGTTTTTTCCTCTCTGCCCTCTATAGCATTCTGCTCATGTCTTCACTAAAAGCATATCATAGTATATGGTATTTATCTGGCTGAATCTCCCACTTCCACCTTATTACCTGAGTGTTACATGAAAGCAGGGATTTCTGGAAGACCAGATATACAATCAATATTTCAGGAACAGAATCAGTCACCCCACTGGCAGTTCTAATGGGTTTTCCCTTTAACTTGGGGACCAACACCTTTCGTTACTGAAGTGGGACTGCAACAATGATATCCACCAGGAGGGGCTGGGCTGAAAGGCCATATTTGGCAGCTGTCCTGGTTTTCACCCTGAATGTAAAACAGATAGCATTTTAAGGTCACAATATTTCCAAGACAAGCTACCAAAAGGATGACTAAAAATAATTTTATTAATTCCTGCCATTTCCCCATACCTTCATCAGGAGACAACAGCAGGGCTTTAAAGATCTATGAATCTCAAGGAAAGAGGAAAACAAAATTCATCAATAAATGATTTCCTCTTCTCGCCCTGGGGTACTGGAAAGAACTAATATCAGAGGACTACAGGGGAGGGATACAGGACAAGAACACAATATAGGCCTATTCGAAATGTTGCTCCACGTTCAAAGTACTATTCTGACCCTACAATTTTCTCAACCCCAGCTTTACTGACATTTGGGACCGGATAATTATTTGTTGTGGGGGGCTGTCCAGTACATTGTCAGATGTTTAGCATCAACTTTGGCCTCTGCCCAAGTGGTAAAAATGTCCCCAGCTGTTGCCAAATGTTTCCCGGAGGGAACAAAATCACTGCTGGTTTAAAAATCACTATCATGAAAATCACGGGAGGTTATGCAGAAGCAAATTAGGAAATAAATCATATATTATAAAGCGTTTTCCTAATATGGAGTATTATATAAAGAAAAGAACATAAAGCATATAAATACACCTTAATAAAAAATTATAAAGCAACCATTCACGCAACCACAATCAAAGTTAAGAAATAGAGGGATGTAGAGTGGTATAGCAAAAAAAGTAAGGGCATAACCTCAAGAGACAGACACCTTAATTTCAAATCCAGCTCTGCCAATTACCAGTTATTTACAGTCAGAGAAGTTATCTAACTTCTCTATGCCTCAGATTACTCATCTGTCAAATGAGGGTGACATCAGTATCAACCTCCTGTAATTTCTGAGAGGATTAGCTGAGTAAGTGTATTTAGTGCACTAAGAACAGTGCCTGGAATAGAGTAAGCATCCGATAAATGTTAGAAGCTATTAGTAATATTAAGATATGAGGCCATTCTGCCATAAAGAAAAGAGTGAAAAAGGCAGGGGAGAAAGATAAATTCTCAAATACAAAATAAACCATGAGAGAAATAAGTAGTATTTCATAAAAGACATGTACTACCTAGGAACAAGACTGGCCCCTTTTGAAGAGATCCACTTACTTATTTAAATCAATGTCTTTGCCCTGCTGATGGACTGCAATCACTTGTTTAATAGCATCTCCTATGGTCAGCATCTGCAGCTCAACAGCGCTGAGATCCCCTGAAAAGATAATACACAACAATGAAAAAATCCTATTATTCTAAATATTTTAAAATCTTATTTAGCAGTTTTCCCTGACAAAATCGATCCTAATATGCCAAATGAGTAGCTCAAGTTCACAAGACCCTAACCCTCTATTGTTTACACTTTTGATCATATCTTCTGTATATCTAATTACAAATCTGATTTTACCTATATATGGGAAAAGTTCACTTTAGCAGCACTTACACTAAGCTAGAATGACAGATATAGAAAAGAGTGGCGAAAAACACAAGAAGGAACCTACAGTGTGCTCACAATATCAGGGCTTACTGCAAACACCCAGCTGTCTGCTCTGCTGTGAAGCTGGAATGAAAAAGAAAGAAGAATGTTACAGGGAGTAAAAATGGAAAGAAGTTAGAGCTTCCCTCCTTACCTTCAGCGTTTCCCAAGAGAGCAGTCACCCCTAGGGAATATATTAAGTTGTGAATGTGTTTTTATTCCGTATAGAGGACATGGGATAAACGGGGCACAGATAAGAAATCAGATTTCTGCGGCGGCTCAGCAGGAGGCGGAGGCGGAGGCGGAGGCGGCGGGGCGGCGGCGCCTGCCCCAGGCCCCAGGGCTCCCACCCCCCACCCTCTGGCGGGAGCCGCTGGCAGCCTGTTTGCACCAGTCGCTCCGCCCTGTCGGTTACCCGACCTCAACGGAAACCGGCAGGAAAAGCGCCGCCGCCGCCGCGACGCAGCAGACACCGACTGCTGCGGGGGCAGCGGCCATAGCAGCCGCAGCCGCCGCAGCAGCAGCGAGGCCGGCGCGGCGGCGGGAGGGAGCGAGCTCGGCAGGCAGCCCCAGCGCCCTCCACGGCCCGTCGCGGGACCGGGCGACGGGTAAGCGGGACGCCTCCGGGCTGAGGCGGGTGAGCGCGGGGCTGGGCCGGGCGCCCCCCTCTCCTCCCTCCTCCCTTCCCGCCCTCCTCCACGATCCCCTCCTTCGCTACGGGCCCTTGGGCCGGGGGTCTCCTGGCCGGGGGTCTCCAGTCTGCCCTGCAGGCTCGGGCGGAGGTCGCTTCTCGCGGCGGGACCTGATCGCCCGCGGTCGCCAACCCCCCAGACCCTGACTTTTCATGCCAGGCTGGAGGGACTTGCTAGTGCCCCAGATGCCTGGGAAGCCAGGCTGGCGTCGCGCTTATCGGCTGGTAAAGGAAAGAGGCCCCTGAAGAGGGCAGCGGGGGCCTCACAGAGAAGGTGTCCTGGTTAAGGCCCCGGCCCTGCTCCGTAAACTACCCCTCAGGGTACTGGCCTGGCCCTTTGCCCACCCACCCGTGGTCCACATTGTTCATTCACGCTGTTCAGTGTGGAGTACATCCTCTCTCACAGGTGTTAATTGTAGTAGAAGCAAGCCTGAAGAAGGCCAGCATTGATGGCTCACCTGTAACTCCGGGGTTTCTGGGTTTACCTAAACCACGCCCTGGTCCCTTGAGTACAGACCATACTTGTTGGCCAGAGGCTGAGGTTGTAATAGAAAAGCACAGCTAAGGCATTTTATGGATTTATCAGAAACAAAAATTAATAAATTTTATTTTGCATTCTGAATAACCTCCGTGGTGTGTATGGAGGATGTTTTCAAATGGCTAAAATATTTTTTTTTAAAGAAAGTAATTTTATAGTAGCTAAACATATATTATGCCTGTGTTATTATAATTTCATGTAGATGAGCTAGGATTTTCAAGTTTGATTCGTCTAAAAATAAAGGAAAAGGTCAGGATCAACAGTAGATCAAATGTGCAGGTAGCATTAGTCTCGTGCATTCTGGACAGCAGTCAATTTAGGAACAGGCAAGGATTTTCAGGACATTATATAAAATCTTTCCTAATTTGCAAAATATGAAAATTTACCATGAATATTAAATTCCTTCCAAATGGGCATTTCTCATTTAATAAACTTATGGTTTGTGTAAGTTTATTTTCTAGCCAACAGAATGGTCTTATTATTGAAACCATCACAACATCCAAAAAGACAAGAAATGATCTGCCAATGAATGATGTGTATTAAGTGCCACTAATAGCCAACAATGAATAAGCCTATTGATGGGTAGCATATAACCCGTACCTAAAACTTTGCTGGACAGGCCAATTACTTACTTGCCAGTTTTAAAGCTTCTCTTCAGAGGTTTAAATAGATGGGTGCTCCACAAGCTTTGCTGTACTCCAGCAACAAAGAGACAAGCCCTAGGCATGTCTTAGGTCATAGAATAAAAGCTGCCACTCTGACAGTTTCTTTCTTGTCTTAATTCATGGGAATTTGACACTGTGCTCCAAAATGTGCACCTTTTCAGTATGCAAGTTATATAAAATAATATAAAATTATACTTACCCTGGCCCTCTAAGAAGACGCACCTTGTTCTCCTGTGGTTTCAAGTACCTTCCGCATGTCCTTGAATAAGGGGATGTGTTTTCCTCAGTTTTTGAGGTACTGAAATAGAGGTGGAAAGTGAGGGAAACATCTAAGGTGTCTGATATGTGGCACTGGCTCAGGCTCACCCTCCCTGGAGCTGGGAGGCCTCCTGCAGTCTCTTGTTTGTGGTGCCAGACTGTCACCATAAAGGAAGAGAGGAAGAACTGCTGGTCCACTAGAGATCTTGTGATTTATTTATCATTTTCCTGAAAAAAAAATTGTAAACTTTCTAAACATTAGATCAAGAGCATTTTTACAAACTTTTATTTTTAGGATCAAGTAGGTTATAGTTTTCATTAATAATTGAAACTGTTAAATAAGAAAAATGCTTTGAATTTATAGGAAGTAAGCTTCACCATTTTTACAATGCTGATATGCCACCAAACCATGGAGTTGGTAGCCATAGAACACTCAGCAGGAGGGGGAGTCCAAGACATGTAGGAATTTTTTTTTATGGTACAGAACCAAGCTGGAGGCTGGTATTTAAGCTCAAACACATAATCCCCAGTTCACCTACACGGGGTTTGCCTCCTATGACTTTGATACAACAGAGTTCAATGTCCTAAGATAGGAATTGTAAAGCACATGTGTACTTAGAAAACCACTTTCTCAAGTTACAGGGGGTTTTCATGTATAGTTCTTCTAAATAGTGTGCACCCCTATGTTCCTCACCATGTGAGGGTGAGCATCAGAATCACTTGAGAATGATTTCCAAGTGCATGTTTTTTCTCCCCCAGACCTAATCATTGAGATTCTCTGAGTCCCCACAGCGACTCTGAAGTGCCTTGCCTAGCACAGTGGTTATCTAAGTGCAGTCTTGAGACCCTTTCAAGGTTCCATGAGGTCCAACTAGTTTCATAATAGTTCTAAGAGGTTATTTGTCTTTTTTGCTGTGTTGATAAATGCATCATCATTGTTAGGTCTCCGTAACTCAGTGAGCCAGTATGTCCCAAATGATCAATGGGTGATGTTTCAAAATCATGCATAGGTGAAGGTTCCCTTCAAAATGCAAGGTAGACCAGTCAATTTTTTTGTGATAAAGTAGGAAAAGTTCATTCATTGATGTAATTCCAACCTCATGACTAAGCTTTAAGAAACTACCACTTGTTGAGTTTTTGTGCAGTATAAAAGAAGAATATCCACAATTATCAGAGAAGATTATTAAAATACTCCTCCCCTTTCCAACTACATATGTGGGGTTGCTGGATTTCCTTCAACACACAACTGAAACATCACAGCAGAGTAAGTGCAGAATCCAGTTGTCTTCTCTTCAAGAGATTTGCAAAAATATAAAAACTGCCACTTCCCACTTGTTTTGTTTTGGAAAATATTTTCTAATAAAACTGTGCTATTCATGTTAATGTGTGATGTATTTATTGTTATGTCAGTACATACTTTCTAAATTACTCAGATTAATTTTTAATATGGTGAATATCAATAGATATAATCCATCTAAACAAAAATTCTGGTGTACTCAATGATTTTTAAGAGTGTAAATGATTCCTGAAAACAAAATAGTTGGAGAGCCCCTGCCCTAGAATATTGAAATATATTTTTCAATTAAGACTTTGAGTTAAAACGTATTTGGAGCTCATTTCTGGCATACACCGAGCTCTACCTATATATTATTATGTTTTCTTCAGAATAATTTTACTGATCCTACAGCTTATAGAAAAGGAAGGCAATCTCTACTTTGGTGGGATAATAGAAGCAAATTAGATAAGGTTTTTAATATTGCTGTGTGTGACCATCTGTAGGTTTCCTACATTGTGATTATAACTTCATGTTTTTAGAATTATTACTTTAATATTACCTCTTTATTAGCCATACATTTCTGATCTGCTTCTACTAGACACCTAAAGTGCCACTGAACTACCTCCTTCTGCCCTCAACTTATGCTCAGAATTTAAAAACTAATTCTAATAGTAATCTAAACAAAATATAATTTAAAAGATAAATCTTTTGCAAATGCAATGCTTTCCAGAGTCAAAACAAATGCTATTGGCTAGTTTATGCCCTTTTTCTCATTAGTATGGAAGAAAGATGACTAAGGAAATTTTAAGAAAAATATATCCGTCTGTCAGGATAACTAAAGAAGGTGCATGTAGCTTTGAAATCCAGTTTTTAAATAAGTTAACATTTTAATGGCCATCTTCATTCAGATTTACTTCATGGGCCCACAAATATTAATTCTTAATACTACTAATTGAAAAAGCCATGTTTCATCCTGGTAAGTGGTCTAAAGGACTTGAATCAGTGATACTTACGGGTAGTGCTTTTTCTGATCCTAATATGGCCTGTGCATTACAATATTCATTTATGCTTCATTTAAATAACATCTAGGACCTCAGAGGAACCTTTTAGTGCCCCCGAAATGGGTAGTGTAAGTGCTATTTAGTGTCTTAGAAGAGCTATTGTCTTTAAAAAGTGAGTTATCCAGTCCCAATTGCTGGTTTGGTGTTCTGTCCTCATACTGAATGTGAAGGAGGAACTTAGAGTGCTCAAAATGTCACATGACTCTGTTGTCCCATTTAGCTCCACCTCCAGGAGGATGAGTGAGGCACTCACTTAAAGATCTGCCCAGGAAGCAGATGTGGCTGAAGTCATTGGGTGGCCATCTCCCAAGTGGAAGATCCTGGGTTCAATTTTGGTGCCTCCTGAAAAAGCAGAAACAAACAACAAGCAAAACAAATGAAAAAACCAAGTGAGGGAGGGTCATGTGTCTCAGTGGCTGAGTGATAGCTTCCCACATACCAGGTCCTGGGTTCAATCCCTGGTACCTAAAAAACTGTGTAATGGGGAGCGGGCATAGCTCAGTGGCTGAGCACCTGTTTCCCATGTACATGGCCCCAGGTTCAATCCCTGGTACCTCAGAAAAAAAAAAATAAAGCAGCTCAGTGTATTTAGATTTCATTATGGAAGTCAAAAGTACTCAACAACTAGTCCAGTTATCAATATGGGAGACTGTAGTGAGGATAACAGGAAAGTACTAAGTCTTCTAAAGTAGGGTTTGGAATGGGTGTTTTACTTATTTTGACATGGATATGTCATGACAGTGTCTGAATTGACTTCTGAAAAAAAACTTGTACGTGTCTACATACAAAGAAGGCTTTCCTTGAAAACCCACTCTTCTGGATTACATCCCTTTTCCATCTCTTATTGTCTGTTTTTGTCATTAGGAGGCACTGGAACAGAGCCCAGGAACTCCTGTATGGGAGGCAACTACTTAAGCCACATCCATTCCCTGCTTCTTTGTTTTTCCTCTTTGCTTTTTGCTCATTCTCAGCTTGATGTTTGTTTTTCTTCTTTGGTAGGCAGCAGGACCAAGCCCAGGACCATCCCTGTGGGAGGAGGGCACTCAACTACTTGAGCCACATCCACTCCCCACTTTACACTTTTGACCTCTTAACCCCAGAGTTTAGTGACTCAAAGGTGTCACTTCTGGAGGGAGACAAACCTGCCTGACTTCTCTCAAGTCTCAAACAACAGAAATCACCTATTGAGATGACTTTTTCTGTGCTCCAGAGCTATATAGCCAACATATACTTACTCTATATCTCTACTTGGATGCCTCAAAAGTATCTCAAACCCAACATGTTAACACCTAAACTCATGATCTTCCCCACAAAACTGTGTCTTTGTCCTGTATTCTTTCTCCTGGTGAGAAGCCCCAAGATCTAGCCACTTACCCAAGTTAGAGGTCCAGGAGTCACCTTGGACACCTTGATGCCCCACCCTCCTCTCTCTAACCCACCTACTAGTCTGTTGATTTCTGTCTTAAAAATTTTTCCAACCCTGACCATTTCCCTCCATCCTCATCACCACCACCTTGTCCAGCAGCTCTTCTGGGCCACCACTGTAGACTTCTCACCGGTCTCCCCTCCTCCTGTCTTTTTCCCCTACCCCTCAGTTGGTTAATTCTTCAGTCGCACATCATGCCCATCAGCTGCTCTCTACATTGCAGATAGCTGATCTTATTCCACCTACACAAAATCCCCTGCAGTGGCTTCCCATTACCCTTAAGATTTGGACCAAAATCCTTAACCTGCCCTGAGCCTCCAGCTTCATCTTACCCCATTCTTCCCTTTCTTCCCTGGCTCCTTGCACTTTAGCCACATTGGCTTCTTTCAGTCCACTGCTTGCATCTTGCCTCCTTCCATTTTGGGGGCTCTGCAGATGCCATCCCTCTGCCTGGAATATTGTTTCTCCACCTTTGCCCAGTTAGTGCTCCTCATTCTTCAGATATCTGTTTATCTGGCATTTCCTCACAAAAACTTCCCTGATACCCCCAGTTAGACTGGTTCCCCCTGTTTTATGATCTCATAGTTCCTTATTTTCCCTTTGATAAGTCTCATCAGAGTTGACTATTACAAATTTATAGGCTTATCTGACTGCTTTCTGGGGGCTTCTTTGTCTCCTGCTCCCCATTGAATGCCCTGTGCCATATCCCTTAGAATGCTGGCACTAAATCCTGTGTATGTCAAGTGCATGGCCACTGCCCCCATCTGCCTCTTCAAGCTAGTTCTGAATATCCTTAACATGGGTCCTTAAGCTCTCTCTGGTTTAATTTCTTTACCTGGAAAGAGGGTCGTTGACAGATTTAATGAACTGATGTATACATAACACTCATCATATTCCTTGGTACTAGCAAGAAATCATTTATTATGAATGCTGTGGTTACTACTTAATATAATAATGAAATAAATAGAACACATAGGATTAAGGTCTGTGAAAAGATTATTAGGAACTTTAAAGTATTGTTCAGAACTGAATTGTTAATATGACAAAACACGAAGTAACATTTTAAAATTCAAAAATTCAGCCCTGGATATTCCCAATAGGCCTTACCATTGGCCCCCACCATTGGTGGGGTAACCAGCAACAGCTGGGGCCCTTCCCCTTAGCATTAGCAAAAGGGAGGAATAATTAACAGTTTAAAAGGTAACCACACAAGGCAAAGCATGCTCTCTCTGCTTAGAGGATCCCACACCAAGTCTTGGTGTGTATTTCCATCCTTATCTCCCATTTCTCTAAGCTCTGCTCTTTCTGCCATTCCCCAATAAATTCTTTTTACTGGCCTAACTAAAATTAAAAAAAAATTTTTTTTTTTTAAATTCTTCCACTATATTGAATTTTCAAGGTCCCTGTGGGATGACTGGAAATTGAACTTTTAAAAAGTACTTAGAAAACATTTGCAGTAACTCCTTAATCTTAATAGAGAGATGTGGACTCGCGTCTGAGAGGTTGCACTGCCCCCAGTCACCCAGTGGACAAGGACTGAGAGTCAAGGAGGTTTTCAGGCAACAGATGGAGCCACTGTGGGGCAGTTCAGTAAGGGGTAAGTGGTTGAGCATCCGTGGCCAGGGTTGGTGGTTCCTGACCCATGTGCAGAGGTTCAGTAAGGGGCAAGTGGTAGAGCATCTGAGGGCAGTGGCAGAGTTTCTGGACCCGTGTTTATGGCTCCCCCTCCTGACAGAGAATAGAGGTCAAGTCCCTGAGCTGCTCAGCTTTGAGAGGAAAATCATTGGACAGGAAGTTTGACATGAAATAATGGCCTGCTCCTTCTGCCTTCAGGACCTGCTGGCCAAAAGAAATTGCCCTTCCTCAGCTCATCTATTATGTTGGTGCAGAAGTAATTGCTGTTTTGCATTGTTGGAACTTGCTGTTTGATATTGCAATACTTTCTTAAATAAATGTGGTTTTGTAATATATCATTTTAAAGGGCATTTCTCACATTGTTTATTTGCTAGTGACTTATTGTTTATTTTATATTTATTTTAGACTGTGGAAATGATGTTAGATAAAAAGCAAATTCAAGCAATTTTCCTATTTGAGTTCAAAACAGGTCATAAAGCAATGTAGACAACTCGCAACATCAAGAACGCATTTGGCCAGGAACAGCTAACGAACGTACAGTGCAGTGGTGGTTCAAGAAATTTTGCTAAGAATTGCCTCCTGAAAGCCTCCTTGTTCTTCAAATGTGGCCTCTTTCTAAGCAAAACTCAGCATATAAATTCATTACCTTCCCCCAAGCGTGGGACATGACTCCAGGATATGAGCTTTCCTGGCACCGAGGGATTACTACCGAGCTCTGATTGGTGATAAGTGGGAAAAGACCTTGAATAAAAGGGAGAAAAGGTCAAGAGAAATGAATGTATATGGGTAATGTATATGGGTGAGTCAGGAGGTCATCAGAGAGGTAATGCTTATGCATGTCTCAACAGGATCTCATAGACAGCCCAGGGAGGTACTACCCCAAATAGTGGGTATCCTGAGGGCACTGGAGACACCTAGGGCCTATGGTCATGGCAGATAGCTCTGGAGTTTGGTGCCTTGCCAGTGGCCCAACTTTGGAGTTTGTGCTCCCGAATGTGACAGAGTTAGACTCAGATGTGACTTCTCTACACATGCCTCTTCTGTCCCTTTTATTTGAACCAATAGTTGGTGCTGGATTTGGTAGGTGTACACCCAAGAGACTTTAATCTCTGGGCTGTCCATGTCCCAGCTGGGCCCTGAAATTCAACAGAGTTGCAATACCTACTCTCCAGTTCATTGGACTCACCCAGGACAACTAACAGTTGATGATGTTCAACAACCATCCCAAGGAACTGAGAGAGTCTACAAGTGCAAGCAAGAAAGTCCCATCCATCTGCCCAATGGGATCAAAGCTACCTCTCATTAGAGGTAGAGTGGGCAACACCATCCCAGAAACCTCAAGATTGGGGAATGAACTATGGGATAAAGTAGACTTACTGGTATTCTACTATAGACGTATTGTGATTCTGTCAATGGAAGAAACTATATCATTCATGTGTAGGCAGTGACCACTAGACATTCTGAGGGCAGGGAGAAGGAAATACAGGTGAAATATGGGGACATTTTGGGGAATTGGGAGTTTTCCTGAATGACATTACAATGCAGATATGGGACATTACATATCATGCCATTACCTACAAAATTGTGCAGGAGAGAGGGTAAACTACAATGTAAACTATAATCCATGCTTAGTGGCAATGCTCTAAAAAGTTTTCATCAGTTGTAATGAATGTACCATACTAATGAAAGATGTTGTTAATGAGGGAAAATGTGGGAGTTGTAAGAACAGGGCATATGGGAATCCCCTATATTTTCATGTAACATTTATGTAATCTAAATACCTTTCTCAAAAGTATATATATATAAATCAGGGTAGGCTAAACATTTGCTATATTAGAAACCATGCATGTATCCCCAGACCTAGTTTTTCTCCCTAGGTCTGCTTTTAGATTGCTGGTAATAAACTAAGCCTGATTTATTATATAACCATCCTGTATGGGAACAGACTGTAACTTTGGGTATAGAAGGGTGACGGATATGGCTTGGGTGGTTGGGCATCTGTCTCTCATATGGAAGGACCAGGGTTTGATCCCTGGGACCTCTCCATAAAAAATTTAAAAAAGAAAAATATAAAAGTTGTGTGGGCTACTAGGCCCTGTAGGTGGGTGCGTCACCAGCCCCCACGAGTGGGCAAGCCATCAGGCCCATGAGTGGGTGCACCATCAGGCCTCATGAGCCACACAGCAAGATGATGACATAACAGATTTATACAAGGGAAAGCCAAGACAAGACACACTGAAAAACCAGGAACTAACGTAGCACAGGCAGTAGGACACCTCTCTCCCACATCGGATGTTCCGAGGATTGAATCCCAGTGAAAACAGGCGGAGAAGGATGAGAAGAGAGGGCAGGAAATGGACACAGAGTCACCCAGCAAATGGACACAGAAACAGCAAAAATGGGGAGGGGGGTTTAAAATGGATTAAAGTAAATAAATTAATTAATCCTTAAAAAAATGTATAGCAGAGGAAGATACAAACTATAGTTAGTGGTAATACTTTGACGATGCTCTTTCATGATTTGTTAACAAAAGTTTCACAACAATGCAGGGCATTTGGTGGGGGGGGGGTGATGTGTGGGAGCCCTGTATGATGTTATGCATGTTTGTTTTGTAAGTTAACGATGTTTACTGAAAACTTGTAGTTTATGTATGTTCATGTATGAATGATATACTTCAGTAAATTGGTTTTTAAAAAGTATGTAAAAAAATATTTTTTAAAAAACCACCTAAATTCCAATTTCTGATCCTATTAAAAGTTTGAAATTATAAGAGCAATTTCAATTCTCCTAAAAATAAAGGGTTTCTTTAGTTCTTTCTATAATTACTATGGAAAATATTGGTTTTTAGCAGCAAATTTGTTCTGATTGAAATATTTTATGTAAATATTTTCATAGGGAAAGAGGTTGAATAAAATTCATGCACCATATAGTTTGGTTATCAGCAACAAAGGTCCTCTAGATCTTCAAATGGGATATGATTACCTTAGTGATCCATCTATAAAAATAAAATTGATAATATATATTATTTATTTTCTTTCTTCAACTTGGTTTCTGTAATTCTCTGTATAGCTAGGAAATAGACATAACAAAAACTATGCTAAGTAACCAAGAAAATGTTCTCATAATACACAGTACACTTATAACTGAATTCCATTACCAATGTACTTATTGTAAATTAAAATTAGTGGGGTCAGAGTGATCTTTATTCTGCATATAATGATATATTTCCCACACCAGTATATTTAGAGGTGCCCCATTTTGCACTGTAGCTTCTTTAGGAATGCCCTCCTTCCTTTTATTTTTTGAATGCATTTCAATTAGTAGAACACAAACCTTCACCTTTAACACAAAATAAAGACCCTGAAAAATTCACCAATTTAAACATATAATAGTCATAAAACCAAGCTCTTATCATAACTGTCATGTATCAGTCATTTAATGTTGCTAGAAAGAGCTCACACTCTATATAAGTAAAAGTTTTCCAGAGTAACTTCACCCTATAACTGTAATATATAATATATAATTATTTGAGACAATATCAAATCAGCATCTTTTATTTTTCTTCTAAATCAGACACATTTGATTTCTGAATGTACTTTAAATTAATCATTTTAATTAATATCTCATATTCAAATCATCTTAGTTTCCTCAAATAGTTTTTATTCAAACTAAACTACCTGATTGTAAAAAAAAAATATCCTTTGATTTTTAATGCTCTGGAATGAATTGCTGAAGTGACTCAAAGATACCTGTTTAAAAGATAAACTTTTATAATATTTTTTAAAGAACCAATATTACAGTATCACAAAATTGTTTTCTTAATAAATTTTAATTTTCTTCAAAAGTTTAGCAAAGGACACAAGAGCTTTGAAGGTGGAGTATAGGAACCAGCCATTCAAAGTTGACAATGACCAATTGAGAACAATCATCAAAACTGATTCTCTTACAACTACACAAGAAGTTGCCAAAGACCTCAGTATCGACCATTCAATCATTGTTCAGCATTTGAAGCAAATTGTAGAGGTGAAAAAGCTTGATAAGTGGGTGCCTCATGAGCTGACTGAAAATCAAAAATATTGTCATTTTAAAGTGTCATCTTCTCTTATTCTATGCAATGACTGTGAACCATGTCTCATTTGCATTGTCATGTGTGACAAAAAGTGGATTTTATACAACAACTGGAAACTACCAGCTCCATGGTTGGACTGAGAAGAAGCTCCAAAGCACTTCCCAAAGCCAAACTTGCACCAAAAAAAAGTCATGGTCACTGTTTGGTGGGCTGCTGCCAGTCTGTTCCACTACAGCTTTCTGAATCCCAGCGAAACCATTACATCTGAGAAGTATGCTCAGCAAATCAATGAGAAACACCAAGAACTGTAACACCTGCAGCTGGCATTGGTCAACAGAAAATGCCCAATTTTTCTTGACAACACCCACCCACACATTGCACAACCAAGGATTCAAAATTTGAACTAATTGGGCAATGAAGTTTTGGCTCACTGCCATATTCACCTGACCTCTCACCAACCAACTACCACTTCTTCAAGCAGCTTGACAACTTTTTGCATCAAAAATGCTTCCATAACCAGCAGGATGCAGAAAATGCTTTCCAAAGTTCATTGAATCCCGAAGCATGGATTTTTCATTACATGAATAAACAAACTCATTTCTCATTGGCAAAAATCTGTTGGATGTAATGATTCCCACTTTGATTAAATACAGTTGTTTGAGCCTAGTTATAATATTTTTTAATTCACGGTCTGAAACCACAATACTTTCCACCAACCTAATAGTTCATCTGGAATTTCCAGAGGGATTGAAATAAGTTTATTTCATCTCCATTCTCATCAGCATTCTTAGATTTTTTACAGTGCTTGGATTTCACATTTTGGACATGTATCACTTCATATAGACCACCAAACTGGCAATCTTAGGTCAAAAAACCAATGAGATGCAACTAAAGCAGTATTTTATCCTTTACTTATTTTGCATTAGAAAGAAATTATTTTTTTCCTTACATTAAATAAGTTACCAACTGACCTTTCTCTAGAAGGGTTGTCCCTTAGCCCACTCCCCCCCAAAAAAAAGATTCTTTCAGCTTTTTCTCAAAGATGTTTATGGATTACATTGGCATACATAAGTTCCCTATCATATCTACTCCACCTAGCCACTTAAAAATTTCAAAGGTAAGGAATGCATAAGAATTGAGATAACAGTGAAAACTAATATTAATGAGTCATTTTTCACATATATTTTTCAAAGTACTTTTATATTTCACTTCCATATCCAGTCAAGAAGAAATATGTAAGGTATTGAGAGCCCCATTTTTAGATAGGAAAAGACACTTAACAGTTAAGTGATCTACTCAGACTAACACATCTATCTAATAAAAGAACCAGGACTAGTTCCATACTCTACTATTTTATTTGTAGTTCCTAATATTTGATAAATATTTTAGAGTTCACAAAGACCATTTAGACACATTATCTGATGCTCAGAATACAGTGAGATAGAGGGAACAGGGATCTTTGCTTACCCCATGAGGGTGCTACCAAGGGGTTGAGTTGGAACTCCAGTGCAGGTATTTGCAGAAGTATTGCAAAGCAGAATGTTCTTTACCTGCCTAGGGATATTTATGCATCTGTCCATTCTCACTACATTCTTTTGGCAACTAGTGCTTTTCTCATCCAGAAGGCAAGAGCAGGAACTGACACATTCTTACATGACCCCATCCCCACAATCACAGCTGAGTGGTTCAAAGGATGGGCACCTATCCAAGTGAGGCCAATCTGAGTCTCAAAGGAAAAAAATCATCCATGAAAGGAGCTGTGGGATATCAGTTTGGGAGCTTCCAGCAAGCAAGCTTCCTATCAGTAAGGGAAGATAGTGTCCAAAGATAAGGAAGTCATCAGAGAGAGGCATAGATGAAAAAACCTTGGCAGTTATGGAACCCATTCATTTACTTGATCTCATTTGAAACCTCACTTTAAGGTAACTACCATTA
The DNA here is from genome assembly GCA_029593785.1 of Cabassous unicinctus. Taxonomy (NCBI): domain Eukaryota; kingdom Metazoa; phylum Chordata; class Mammalia; order Cingulata; family Chlamyphoridae; genus Cabassous; species Cabassous unicinctus. The sequence goes on along the minus strand of JAQZBX010027530.1, from coordinate 12,825 downwards.
TGCTGATTTAGAGATGAGAAAAATGAGGCTAAGGAGGTTAAGAAATCATAGTGAATAATGTAAGTCAAGACTCAAATCCAGTTTCTTTCACCACAAATTACATTGTTTTTCAACTGTACCTCATACTCCTTCTAATTTAATGAGGAAAGGCTAACACATTGAAACTTAGAGAGAAAATAATCATCTATAAGCAAGTTTTTCCTATCACCAAGAGTTTTTGAGTATTTTAAATGTCTTTTGAGTTGTGATTATAATTAGTAGTAGTATGTAATTGATCAAAACAACATAATAAATTACAAGTAATGATCACTGAATTTAAAAATAATTTTTTAGTAATATCTTAATGATATAGATGAAATTAGCTTTTTAAAAAGGCATATCGGTAGAAAAATATACTTATTGCTGGAAGAGAGAGGGTTCAGTATTTGTTTTCATAGATGTAAGTACAGAGAAAAATATATCCACATAAGCCAATAGATGACAATGGAAGGATTTTATGATATTGGAGTTACTCAATTCTTTGAAATTCTTCTGAATTTCATGCCAAAAATTGCATAGCCATCTTTCATCAAAATTAATTTTCATGACTTTTCATCTGTTAACTATTAGGCCATTCTAAGATTTTGATGAAACCAAACAACTTATAAGTAAAAAGATTATTAACTTTCTTAAAACCTAAACACCAATATTTCCATTTGTCCATTGTTTAACACCCTTTAGATTTTTACACCCAGAAGCAATGTACCATAGGAATGAGCTAAAGATGTGTTCTTCTTTTGTCAAGTGGCATAAGGATGACTGTGTAAATGAAGATGGGAAAGGAGAACCTGCATCTCCATTACAAGCAAGTGATTGACTGGAGGAGAGTGCATTTGGAGGGTTATTTCCTTAAAAATATATCCAGGCCTGGTTACCTCTTGGGAAGACTTTGACTATTCCTCAAGGATACATGTATACCCTGCAATCAAGTGACTGATATCCTTGCTTCCATTCTTATTCCCTTGAAATCCATCCAGCAGTCACAGTTATTTCATGAAACATAAATCAGATCATGTCAATTCCCTGCTTAAAACCCTTCAATTGCTTCTGTTTTATAATAAAGTTCAAACTCTTTCCAAAACCCAGCATGACCTAGCCTCTGCTTCTTTCTACTCTTCTTCTTTTACTCCTACCTCTGGAATCACTCACCTGCACTCTGCCAAGCTTGTTACCATCCCAGGGCTTTTGCACTTTCTCTTCTATATGGGGCATTCTTCCCCAAGATCTTCATATGGCTGAATCCTTCTTCTTTTCATGTTTCACACTAGTATGTATGTCTAATATATATTTGTTGAAGAATGAATGAATAGACTATTACCTGTTTTGAATAAATTAATTCATTAAGTTTGTCAACAAAGATGTATTGAGTGTCTATTATTTTTCCAGTCACTGTTCTAAGTGATTAGAATACATCAGTAAAAAAATTAATATGACTCCTTATTAAACTTACACTCTATCAGGGAGAGACAGAAAATAAACAATGAAGATGGAAATTATCTGGTATTTGAAAAGGATATGGAAAAAAGAAAAAGAAGAGCCAGATAAATGAGGGAGAAAGAGTAACAAGCAAGAATGAGAAGCAGGCAGTACAGTTCTCATTTTAAATAGGGATTAGCATAGGCCCTATTGAGATAGTAATTAATGAACAGATACTTGATAGGAAATTTCTGGGGAAGAGTTTTTCAGGCAGAGGGAATAGTTAATGCAAAGGTCCTAGGGTGAAAGAATGTGTGGTGTGTTCAAGGAAAGTAAAGAGGCCAGTGTGAACCAGGCTGTGAGTGAGAGAAGAGTAATCAATGTCAGAGAAGTGGTGGGATGGGGGCAATGGCTCATGTAAGACCTTGTAGACCATTGTAAAGCCTTTGTGTTTCACTCTAAGTAATATGGGGAGCCATTGGGAAATTCTGAGCAGAGGAATGATATGATAAGGTTTATACTTTAAAAATATCTCTACTTGTTGTCTTTTGAATAGACTGTAGAGAGGGCAGGTAAATAAGGAAATGAGTTAGGTGGTGATTATAACCAACCCAGCGATTCTCAAATTTGATGAACATTAGAATCACTTGGAGTGGATTGAAAAATCCCAGTGCCCATGTCAACTCCAAACAATTAAATCAGAATATCAAAGGGTGGAACCCAGACTTTAGTTTTTAAAAATCCTCAGGTGATTCCAATTTGCAGCAAAGTTTGGGACAAATGAGGTCAGAAATGATGGTGACACAAATCAGGGTGTTAAGCAGGGGAGATGGTATGAAGTGTCTAGATTCTGAAGATATTTTGAAGGTTTCAACAGGATTTCCTGAAAGATCAGATATGGGGTATGATAGAACAAGTGTCAAGGGTGGCACCAAAGCTTTTGGCCTGAGGAACTGGAGCCATGTATTTGCCCTTAGCTGAAATGGAGAAGACTGTGGGTAGAACAGGGTTGCAGAGGCTGTCTCAAAGGTCAGTTTTGATGATGTTTGGGCTGCTTAGTGAGCAGTAAGACATGAAGGAGGCCAGGGCTGGAGATATAAATTGGAGAGTTGTAGGTAAATAAGTGAACCTTAGTAGTATGAAACAGGATAAGTGTGAATAAAAAGGGAAGAGACCAAAGACTAAGCTTTGGGGTATTCTGTTCTTAACTGGTTGGAAAGAAGAGGATGACTTTGACAGTTTTGAGAAATACTTGTCAGGGGTTTTCTAAGATGAAGATACCCCTATTGGAATTTGTCTCATATTTTTCTCATGATTAGACTGGGGTTATGGTTTGGAGGAGGAAGATTACTGAGTAAAATGCCATTGTCATCCTATATCAGTGGTACATACTAGCAATATGATTTATGACTGTTGCTGTTGTTGTCCTTGATCACCTGGTTGAGGCGGTGTTGGGGGATTCTCTACTGTGAAGTTACTGTTCCCACCTCCTTTCCAAACTGTACTCTTTGGAAGGAAGTCACTATGGGAAACCCACTTTTAACAAGTGGGGAATGGCAGCCCCCCTCCATTAGGGTGGAATATCTACATAAATTACTTGGAATTCTTCTACAGAGGAGATTTGTCTCTTTCCTCTGGCTGAAGTTATTAAAGAAGTGATTTTTTTGATGGAAAGCAAATATTGCTTTCCTCCTTGTGTTTGTTAAAATGAATTTTAAGGCTATGTAAAAGCAAATGGGCTAGAAATCTGTAGAATCAGGTTTTAGTTTGCGTTTTACTTATCAATATGATCTTAGGCAGTCACTAATCAGTCCTTCTAGAAGAACGCATTTATTTCAGTCATTTCTGGGTGAGGCATTTATTCTCAATAATCAGGAACATGCCAGCCAGTGCCTCATCAACTCTAGCAAACTTCAGGGATCAATCTAAGAGGATTCAAATCATGTTGTTAAAACCTGATGAAGTGCTTTATTGAAATATCTGTAACTTATACTTCCCTACTCACCTGGGGGAGAAGAAGGGAGAGAATCAAGTCATCCTATTGCCTCTTCTATTGGGCCTACCTATGGCCAGGCTTCTGAAGTTGAACACGTTAGCTGACGCGTTAGTGCTGTAAGCATATCTCTTTTTCTTTGTGGCATTGAATACTCCTGTTTTTCCTTTTGCTTCTGAGTTAAGGTGGTTAAATTACACTTTTAGAACATACCTTGGTTGGAAGGGCACTGAAATGTCCAATAAGGTCATTGGAAAATGTTGTCAACTCCCAAGTGACTAAAATCTAAATCTTAAACTTCAAAAAAAAGAAAGGAAATCCTGTCGTCAACTTCCCATCATTTTATTTAGAATCTCCTCTTTGTCCCTGTTTTATTCTTCAGCCTACCCCTTGTAGGAATGGCTGAGACTTTACCAAACACTCTTTAGGAAAGATGGCATTCAATCCTCAAGTTGATTCTTCAACAGAGTCAAGAATGAGAATCAGGGCATGGATGTGGCTCAAATGGTTGCACGTCTGTCTCCCATATGGAGGGAGCTGGGTTCGAACACTGGGACTGCCCAGTAAAATAAAGGAAAAAATAGAAAGGATGTGGGCCCCCAGGTGCCACCCCTATGCCCCAGACACAGGTGTGCCAGCAGGCCCCACCCCTAGGCCCCTTACATGGTTGTGCATTCAGGCCCTATGCTTGGGTACATCGCATGCAGCAAGATAGTGATGTAACAGGGCAGGGACACAGGGAGAGCCAAGGTGAAATGCACCAGAAAACCAGGAACTAAGGTGGTGCAGGTGGAAAAATGCCTGTCTCCTACATCAGAGGTTCCAAGGATTGAATCCCCGTGAAGACAGTAGGAGAAGGATGAAAAGAGAGGGCACCAAACAGACACAGAGAGTTGCCCAGCAAATTGACACAACCCAGCAGAAATGGGGGGGAGTGGGGGGTTAAAAAAAAAAGAGAATCAATATATCAGTTAAGGCAGCATCTGTCTTTCCCCAAATGCATTAGAGCTTATCTGAGTGAATATTAGCTTTAACTCTAGTTTAACTGCCTTCGCCAAATATCTAAAAATAAATAATGTTTGTACAGAGTCTTAAGGGTTTATTGACCCTTACTTTTCTTTTTTTAATTTTTAAAAAGCTACTTAGATTAAATAAATGTTAGACAAAAATATGGGGATTCCCATGTGCCCCACTCCCCACACCTCCCACAACCCCTGTTTTAGTCAGCCAAAGGGGTGCTGATGCAAAATACCCAGAAATCAGTTGGTCTTTATAAAGGGTATTTATTTGGGGGAGAAGTCCACAGTTACCAGCCCATAAAGCATAAGTTTCTTCCCTCACCAAAGTCCATTGCCACGTGTTGGAGCAAGACAGCTGCTGATGTTTTCCAGGGTTCAGGCTTCTTGGGTTCCTCTCTTCCCAAGGCTGTTTCTCTCCTGGCTTAGCTCTGCTGTTTCCTCCACAAGGTCAGCTGTAGACTGAGGCTCTCTAGGCTTTGCTTCTCTGCAAAAGGCCAGCTGTGAACTCTCAGGCGAATGGCTTGTCTCTATCCCGGGGCCTTCTCTCCTTCCTCACCAGGACTCCAACATCAAAACTGCTTCAACACTGTCCTTTCCTGTGTCTTGTATCTTTGATTCCCCCACCCACCAAGAGGTGGGGCTCAATGCCCTACTGACATGGCTCAGTTAACACCCTAATTATAACTTAATCATGCCGAGATTAGCAGACCAGTTTACAAGCATGATCCAATATCTGTTTTTGGAATTCATAATTACATCAAACTGCCAATCTGCTACACCCTCCGACATACTTTTTTTAAAATCACATTTTGCATGCATTAACCTTTTTGATCCTCACAATGAAATTCTGGTATTGGTATTTTTACATTTTCATTTCATATGTGGAAAAAGTGAGGTACTGAGATGATACATAATTTTTTCCATGTTACATTGAGGTATAGGAACATGACCTAAAATCCAGGCCTTCTGACTCCAAATCCTGAGTAAGTTCTACTATACCATTCACACTCTGAACTGTAAGCCCATGGAGGTAGATACCATGCCTGTTTTCTTCGCTGCTGTTTCCCCAACATTCAGAATGCCTGGCAAATAATAGATACTCAACAAATATTTGTTAGATGAAAGAATGAAAATAATCCCTAACATTATTAAATTATCCTAGCATCTAAGATATATTTAATAGGTACACTTCATTCATTCAACAAATATTTATTCAGTGTTTAGTATGTGCCAGTTGCATTTAATAAAAGTAGGCCATAAGTTTGTACAATGTTTTGGGTGTTGTTGTTTTTTTTTTTAATATATTGTGAAAAGCATCAATCTGCATGAAAATGGGTGCATTTTGTTTATAAATTATTCTTTATGAAAGTCAATTTTAAAATAACATTATCCTTATTTTTTAAAAGTAGGCAATAAACAAATGTGAATGTGTAAAATACCCTTTAAAGAAACTTCGCTAATTCAAACACATTATTTTTGGCTTATAGTGCTGCATTGGGGAGGAAATTAAAGAAAAATGGGAATAGTGTTGGGAAGAGTTAATGATATGGACCAAGATAGGGTGAAATGAGCTTCTGACTAAAGCAAAAGAGATAGGGTAAAAGAACGGAATATTGGGATTTCTTCACAAACCCAGTCAATTCTGCATCAGACGCAAAACAAATGCTGTGAAAGTGTACATTTCTAATTCTGTCCTTTTTAAAATTTTGTTTTATTTTGCTTCTGAGGGCATCTAAGTGTTTGTGGACAGTAGACCACTTTTGAGTCCCTAAGTATAATTTTGTTAAGTTGCTACTCTCCTTCCTACCAACAGCCTTCACTCTTATGAAATGCCTATCTTAGACTTTTGAAAGAGCACCTGGTTTGGGGCCACTGCTCTTCACCTTCTCCCACTCCCAAGCTCTGCAGGGTTTGCTCAAATAGTTCCTAGCAGAGGCTACTTTGGGTAATGAAAAGAGCTCTAAACTTGGAGTCTGGAAGCTGAGTTTGGGTCCTGATTACCAGTATATAATTATGTGGCCTTGGACAAGTTCCTTCTTCTCTCTGCTTCAGTGCTCATATCACTAGTATTCTTTATTTGGTTCCAGTGTGTACAGTTGTGCTAGTAGAGGACTAACTATTACATCTGTGTCATCTCTGTCATTTTACTTTAAGATGAAAGACAATAAGCACAAGGAGGAAAAGAAGAAAGTGAGAAAGCAAGAGTAAGTGTCCAAAGTAACAGGAAACTGATTCTGTTCAACCTTCCCATATCTAGGTAAATATGCAGACTCTCATTTAAAAGATGATATTCTCAGGCTCAGGGCACATGAATGTAAATAAGTACTAACAGCAAAATATAAGTGCTAACCACAGAGTTGAAAGATAGCAGGTGAAATAAACCACACATTCAAACCTTGCCTGTCTCAGGAATAAATTTTGACCCTTTTCCATTGTTTCTGCACAGAATCCAATTTTTGCAATATAACCAGCTCCTTCTGGGGCACAGTAGACTCAAAAATAATATGAGAAAGGTCTATGTGCACAGGGGTCTTTTATCCTTAACAAAATGAACCTGAAATTATCGTAATCTCAGTTGCACTGCTATTGATTCACAGGAGCCCTAGTCATTGGTACAGTCTTGTTTTCAATGACAAGTGACATTTCAAAATGAGAATTTCAATCCTTTTAACATGTAACTGAAGCAAAGAAACTTAGCACTTAAAAAACTAGTTCAGTTTTTCCTTTATACATGAGAAAACAAGGCCTAGAGTGATAAATGGCTTTCTAACTCCTATAGCTAGGTGGTAGCAGAACCAAAATTGGGCCGACCTCACCTTATTTCCAGCCTAAGTGCTTTCCACCACATCATTTAGTTAAATTCAATGATGATAGACTGACTGCCCATACCATATTGCCACACTGTTTATTTGCATATTGGTTTATAGGTTTTCCTTTTTTAGTGCTTAGGCTTTATTTCATTCTACATTTTTGGTCTTTTTGTAAAAGATTCCTTTCTATCTTCCAGGTCTTATTCTGTAAATCAAATGATTCCTTTTTTGTCAGTCCTTAAGCATCAGCAGAAGGAAATTGAAGCCAAATTCACCACAACCATGTCTCAAATAATTATTTCCAGTTGCTCCGAATTTCAGTTAGGGTTTACTTGTTTATTGGTATGATAGATGTTGCTACAGTGGGAGGCTCATGGTTTGGTGTCTCCACCAGATGCTGTCAAACCCAATCCATCTACACCTGGATATTTATATGATCACAACCTTGGCTGGCCATGGTTCACTTTTGATTCAGTAAATGAAGTCTTTGACCCAGAGATAAGTCAAAACCATTGCTCACATTCTGGAATTTGGTGAACATGTCTGCTTGTACTCTAAGCACTTTTATTTTATGGACATTTATCTACTTCCCTCTCAAGATAGAGGGCCTGAATCTCAGTCTTTCTATGATGGTAACTCTTATCAACATGGTATATTAGATATTTTGGCATTTATCCACCTCCACCATTTCTTCCCAAGATATGACTACCAGAATGCAAGTTGTCCTGGAAGTCTATAGTGAATTTTCCCGTGGTAGGAGCATACTGTTTGTTTTGTTCCCAGTGCCCACTGGGATGAAAAGAAGCCTAAAATTTTCTTGTGGCAATTTCTCATTGAACTGCTGTCTTCATAATTCAACAGCTCTTTCTGTGGGGAAATCCTAGTTCTGCATTTAAAGGCACTACTGCATACTTGCCCTTAAAGCTCCTCTATCCTCTTTTTCTCCTAAATCACCTGGGTTCTGATGTGGTTTAGCATTTACAGCTCAGCATATTAAACCAGGAAGTCCACATGAAATCTAATGACCTCAAAGAGCACTTCTACACCATGAGTTTACTGGTGAACATTTCAAGTCAGAACATCAAATCTTGGAATTTGAAGAAGCATTCAAGGTCATCTTGTCCAATGTCTTTATTAGGTGGTCCTGCCACTCTGGTTTCAGACACCTCTACTGGCAGAAAACTCATTACCTTTTAAGGGAACTCATTCTGTTTTGGACAACTCTGACTATTACACAATATTAAGCCCAAATGTGCTTTTCTGTACCTTCTGCCTAGTGGATCTAGTTCTATTCTCTTGGGACCACCGAGAATATGCATCATTTCCCTTTTACATGACAGCTATAAGGTCATATTTGAAGATCACTATGAAGTCCTCTATCCATATTCTGTCCCTGCCTTTGTCATTCCTTCCTCAAGGTAAGCATTCTCAATTCCTAAATAGCAGTTTTCACTATTAATCATGCTGCTCCATATGCATACATGTCTATATTTGTTCCTACTCTTTCCTTTACTCTTCAAGCCAGGACTCAAATCAAGTCAAAACTACTTTGTTTTCAAAACATTCTTTGGGAGGGAAATTCATCAAAAACTTTTCATCCATCATTCATACTTTCATTCAGCAAATATTTCTTGTCAGCGAGTGCATATGTCTTGTTGCCAGAAATGCAAAAATGAAACCATGCAACCACCTGACTTCAAGTACCTCATGCTCCAGTGAAGGGGAAGAAGCATGAACAAAACCTAGGAAGGCATATAAGAGAGGTGTGCATGGTACAGCCATGATATAGAACAAAAATGATCAGGGTTGAATTTGGGAATCAGGGCATACTTGCACAGGGGTAATGGCTCAAAGAGTATCTTGAAGAAAGAGGTGGAATTCACAAGAAAGACGTGGGGAAGATTACCCCCCACAAAAGACCACAGCCTGACTCCAACATATGGAAGTGCAATAGGATACCCTACCTTGGAGAAGTGGGAGTAGTTTCAGAGGGCCAGAGTGTGAGCAGCAAGAGAAGGAAAGGTGAGCTAAGAAACTCTACCTAAGCCTCAGGACCTTGCACTTACTAGGGATTGACACCCCCTTCAACCAACACCTAGCAATTCCAGAAGCCATTTATTCAGTTGATGTCCATAAGCCAAATAAAGAATAAGAGGCTGTTTCAACTGATGGTCATAATTTTAATTTTGGGCTCAAATGTAAATGAAGTAGTTTCCCTAACTAAAGGTCTCTGGGTCTACTTGGGGTTCCCAGATCAAGTGAGAGTTTGCATATTTCAGAAGTCTGATAACTCTGTTTTTGAAATGCACAGCTGAGTGATCTAAGTGGAATCATCATGTATGGACAGTAAGCACTTCTGGCACTCCCTACTTGTAATCCCCAAATTCTCCTCTATGGTTGGAGACAAAGAAGTTCCAGAATGACACATTCCCTCTTGGTCTGTACAGTCCCTTCTGTTCTGAGCATCTAAGATATCAGTTTTCCTTCATTATCCAAGCTCTTTCTGCCAGTGGACTGCAGATGGGCTGGACCTGAGACTTCTGCTTACTGATGTGCCTCACCTTCTCTCTCTAACCTGCAGGTGCCTCATGCTGCAGTGTTGTTTCCAGTCCTTGGTAGAGGTGTCCTCCTGGCTGAAGTAGGGGAGTAGGGGTGTGAGGAAGGTAGAAGGGTAGAGAACCTAGCTTTTGAATCTCTCCTTCACCCCCTCTGTACTCCCAAATTAACTTCAAGGAACCCTGGGAGAATCTAATGTTCCATCCATCTCTCAGATTCTTGCTGAGGCTTGCTGGGATTAAATATTCCCAGCAAAGGGGCTCAAGGCTTACTGGGCTGTGGCATTGCTGTCACTCAAAGCAGCAAATCTATATGAGTTCACTTTTACAGCTCTGAATCACCAGGGGTTTATTTTTATTTCAGAATGAGTTACCTTAAAGATGTAAAAACAATGGAAGTTTAAACTTCTATAGATATGAGTATTATTGTCAACCTATGGTCCAGCATTGATTTTTGTCATATTTAAATAAATAAAGAGTGTGTTAGGCAATATTAAGGATTCAGAGATAAGTTAGAATAGTCGTTACCCTTTAGGAGCTTGCAATTTAGTTGAGAAAATCAAGCATAAGCAGATTTACATATTCTTTCTGGTTTTTGCTTTTCATATATACAATTTCTTCTGCTTCACCTTGTTCTTTGTATGTCCTTCCAGGCTGGTTCTACTAAGTGGACAAAAGCAACAGTTCATGTAACAGAAAATGGCAGAAACTGAGGAGTTTGTGGGTCAAGAGTCACACCCAGGTAATGCATCTGCCATGTCCCCTGATGGGGTAATTAGGAAATTTTTGACAGTTATTTAGTGAAGAGTAACTTGGCCAAGACTCTATTTAACCATGGTCATAGTTCACTGCTCTTTATCTAGAAGCTGCTGTCTCATGACAACTTTTAATAGTGAATTAATACTAATTATTATTTTTCTTTATTTTTAAAGAAGCTTTAGATTATAAAAATGTTACATAAAAAACAGGAGATTCCCATATATGCCCCCCTCCCCTTCCCTCACTTTCCCCCATTAACAACATCTTTCATTAGAGTGGTACATTTGGTACAATTGATGAAAACATGTTGAAGCATTGTTACTAAGTGTGTCTATAGTTTACATGATGGTTTACACTTTTTACCACACAATTTTATAACTTTTGACAACATATATATTGGCCTGTATCTGTCATTGCAATGTGATGCAGGACAATTCCAGTGTCCCAAAATGCCACATATTCTACCTTGTCTTCCCACTCCCTCCCCTCAGAACCTCTTGTGACCACTGACTTTATATCAATGTTACAAGTTTTTCCATTACTAAAATAATAAGTCAAATATAGTCCATAGTTGCATTCCTCTCTTATGTTTGTTTAGTCCTCTATCTTGAGGATTTTGGGATGGTGATGCCCATTTTGCTTCTGATTGATGGGGGGCTTAGATCTTATGGGGAATACTAATTATTTTAACAATTCCCCAAATAGCTTATTCATAATATAGTGGACTCTCCTACCAGCAGTGCCATTTGTAGGGCTTGTTTTCCTTTCTTTAAGAAGATTCCAGGTAATCCCCTTGTTCTTTCTGAGGGTTACCTCTCTTACAATGGGACAGGTAAGGTCCCTGGAACATGTCAGGTGACTTTCCTCAGAATGGTAGGGAGAGGCACATTGGATGTCCCCTTAAATCAGGGGGTCTTAACCAAGGGTCCAAGATTTCAGAGTGTCCATGAACTTGAATTTTTTAAAAAGTCTATTTATTATTTTTATTTTCACTGACCTCTAACTGAAGTTTAGCATTTCCTTCACTTATGAATGTATGCAATAAATAAATTACAGTAGTATTCATTTCACCTGCCTGGCAAAAGGGTCCCTGGAACAAAAAAGGATAAGAATTCCTGCCTTGAAGGGTAAGTAAGGATGACCCCCATCCCTCAGAAGGTGGTCTAGGGACTGGGAGCCAACGAGGGAAACTTTCCTAGAAGATGGCAGGAAAGTAGCCACTAGGTGCTGAAAATGAAGGTGCAATAAGATCTTTTTGTTTTGTTTTTTTGTTTTGAGACTTTTGAGAATGTAAATATTTCCTGGCTCTGTCAGAGGAAATGGAAGCAGGGTTTCTGGTCAGTGAGGTGGTGGCATCTGAAGCATGGCTGGGCACATGAACTGAAAGAACTGCAAATTTGGGGCACCTGCTGTTGTCCTGTGCCCTGAAGCATGGGACTGTTCTCCTTGGAAGAAATGTGCAGGCTCTGGCAAGGGTCTGGATCAACAATGAGCCTGCATCCTAAGGCAAGTTGATTGGGATCTGTTTTCAAAAGTGACACCTTGTGGCAGCAAGAAACAAGCAGCAAGCACCTCTATTGCTCTTTCTAGGGTGATTTAGAGTAAAATGCTGGAAAAGACAATGGGATATTTGAGAAATTATAAGGAATAATGCAAGATGTTGTCCAGGTACATTCCAATTTTACCCAGTGTAAAATGTAAAATGTAAGAATTTGTCCTTATGATATAAATAAAAAATGGAACACTTTCTCCTTTCTATATGCTTTTGTTGTTGTCAGGTTTTTTTAAGAAATTGAAGGAAAACTTCAATTGTTTTACTGTTTTGTCTCACTCCTTAGCCTTTGCTTTAGTTGAGAAAATCAATTTCCAATCAATTATCAGATTGCTAGTTCTAAGAACTTAAAAATAAGGGTGATGTTATTGTGGACTTGTCCCTTGTTTTGTACCTGGGGCTAAGATACAATACAAACATTGTTTACACAAAGGATTCTATGACTTACAAAGTAGAGATCGAGGCCCTGAATTCTTTTACTTTCTTTCCACGGAGAGATCATGGAAACATTGGGAATTCTGGAAATATTTGAAATGCAGACTAAAGTATTCTTCAGCCTGTGACTAGCCTGGGTGCTTTAGTAACAGGTTGTTTTTCTTCTCAGCTTCTTCCTCTCCATCTGCAGCCACTGAGGAAGCAACCACTTGGTATTCACTTTTTCCTTTCTTTTCTTTTCTGTTTT
>JAQZBX010027529.1:0-28311 GCA_029593785.1 Cabassous unicinctus | reverse complement strand
AGGCACAGCAGAAATTCTCAGGGTAAAGTATTCTTCAAGTTTAAAAAAAAAAAATTATTTGGAAAGAAGCTTTAGATTACTTAAATGTTACATCAAAAATATAGGGGGATTCCAAATACCCCACCCCTCTCCCTCCCCCCTTCACTTTTTCTGACCCTTGAATTCCCCAGACAATCCCATGAACTGTGACTAATTTAAGTCTGTGGTAAACAAATTAGAAATGGTTTAAATAGGATCTTAAACCAATTTAAAATGTGTTTATCACAGCTTTCTGTGCTTCTACTAGGTCATGTCATACACATTCCTACAGACTACAAAGAGTCTGTATTTAGTTTGTTCTAAACACACCATTATATCTGTCCCCTTTCTAATGCTTGCAAACATTGAGAGTGCATTAGCTTATCAGGATCAGAAGGAAGTGAGTGATCTGGTACATTACCGTTATTGCTCCAATACAAAGCAAGGTATTTTACTATCACTCACAAGGGGATGTCATTTTCTTTTGTACTGATCAGCAAACTGTTGGATGAGGTCTCTTTAGTTCTGAATATAATGATACCACTGGTTTAATGAACTACAAAACTTTTTTATTTTAATTCCTTTAAGATGAAAACCTCAGTTGTGCAATGAACTGGTTCAACCAGAAACACAGCCTCTTGCAATTGTCAGAGAGCTTAAGTCTCAGCACTATATGCTGTGGACAGTAACAGAGATTGTATTGCTTCCACAGACCCATTCTTCTCAGTTGAATAAGCCATTCTCAAAAATTTAGGTGAGAATGATGAAATCAATTGGTTTTATTAATAAACTGGCATAACATTTTATTATTTGCTTACCTCAGAATCTGAACCTTTAGTATAATGATTACAGTATATGTTCTCTTTGACTTCCTCTGAGAAAGCAATTTTAAGTCCAAGTTTCAGAATACTTCCTAGAGCATTAACATTGACTTGAGTAGCAAAGATTCTGATTTTACTATGCAAAGTTTAACTGAGACAGTTTAGACCAGTGGTTTCCAACCAGGGTGATTTTTGTCTCTCAGAAAACATGTGGCAATGTCTGGAGACATTTTTGGTTACCACAACTTTGGGGGAGTGAAGGGCAACTGAAGTCTAGTGGGAAGTAGCCAAGCATGATGCCGAACATCCTACAATACACAGGACGGCCCCCACAACAAAGAGTTATCCCGTCCAAATGTCAACAGTGACAGGGTTGAGAAACCCTATTTTAAACCAGTGATCACTGACCAAAATGAACTTTGGGAAGAAACCTAGGATTTTTTTTTCCTAAGGATTTTTGGATATATGTTTACTTGCTGTTAGGAAATAACATTTCAGAAATCAGAACTCTGTAAAATCCACAAAGCAATCTTTTGATGTAACTATTTTCTTACCAAAGCAAGCAATGTTTCCATCCAGTCCTATGTATTTTAGATCATATCTGGCAGCTTCATTTTCAATGGGCTCATTCTCTGACTTGTCATCCATAGCAAATATGTCCTTTTGTCGGAATTCTGCATTATCATCAAAGTTTATCTTGGCATCAAAACAAATAACTAAATAAAGAAAAAAGAACACACATAAATATCTCTTGAGGATCTACAAATTAAGTTCTCCAGGCTGGCAGGCACAGGAGAATAAAAAGTAAGAGTCATTTTTATTCATGCTACAGGCAGGAGAAGATGTTCTGGCTTTCTTGACCTTTAACCTTTAGGGCTACAAAGACAAATAGGACATGATCCCTATTCTCAAGGGACCCATATTCTAGTAGAAAGAATAGTAATTTACATCTGTTGGTCTCTGTCAGTGTCTTCATCCATTAAAAGCTATAGACTGGTAGTTGCTCACACAGCTTTAATTCAGCATTTTAAATTTCATTTCTTGTTTTTAACATTTAACTGCTGATCATCACCTTTCTCTTTAATGCAAAGAGAGACTAGAAAACAATACTTAATCCTGTTGTCCTTCTTTGTACTTCTTCTGAGACTGGAAAATGATTCATTTATTTAACTGGTATCCTCATTAATATTTCCAAAAGATTTAGTGGAAAGAAGACTGGACCAAAATCAAAACTTTTCTATTTGATTCTTAACTATCTCTGTACCTTTGATAAAATGCACTTTCCCATCTGGGCCTTGGTTTTCTTATTTGGCAAATGGGAATAGCCAGCCCTTGTCTGCTGATATACTTGCTTTGGGGTCTGCTAAAATTAGGATGGTTCCCTTGGTTTTCACAGAACCATCTTATGGCTCTTGACCTAAAACATAAAACACTATGACACCAAGACTGGTCAGGATGCCAGGCAGTATCAGCACGATTGTGTCCAGCTTCTGCTCGATGGTAGACTTCTACAACTATTTTAATGACCAACAGCCCTGGAACCAGTGAGACTCACTTGGTGATAGGGATGGACCACAGGTGTTTTCTTGACAGGAGATTGCCTGTACGTATAACCAGATAGAGGTTGTAGGGGCAGAGAAGCATGTCTGGGTTTCTGATTCTGACCCCTTTTACTGTGTCCCTCAGGGTAGAAATTAGTTGTCTGTGAAGGACACTCAATAGTAACATTCTTTTACTTTATTTGGATGTTGATAGGCAGGACTCTCTAGCCAAGAATTTACAAATGTTACCCATTCTCCTCCAGCAATGCTGCCAAGCACTAACTCTTGAAATGGAAAAATCAACTCTGGCCTATCTCCCTCAAAAGCAACGGCCAGAGACTGTTAGTCACATCTGCTTCACATGAAAAGAAAATATTTTGCATTACAAGATCCTGGGGTTACAGGTCCTATGTAGAGTATTTTTCCAAGGGTCTCCCCACCACAACACTCAAGCACCTTGTGGTGGCTGGGAGTTGTGTGCCTCAGAAAAACATGTTCTTAATCTTAATCCATTCCTGTGCGTGTGAATTCATTGTAAATAAGATCTCTTTAAGATGTTACTTGAGTTAAGGTGTGGCCAAGTGAGTCAGGCTGTGCTTTAACCTGGATTACTGAAGTCCTTTATGAGCAGAATGAAAGTTAGACCAAGAGAGAAGCAATGGGGAACAGCCAAAAGCTGGAAGTCAACAGACCCTGGAAGAGAAAGGAGAAGACAGAAGACACTGCCATGTGCCTTGCCATGTGACAGAATAGCCAAAGAACCCCAAAGATTACCGGCCAGCCGGAAGACACCAACCCAGGATGGAAGCTAGCCTAACCTCTGAAACAGTGAGGCAATAAATCCCTGTTGTTAAGCCAACCAATTGTATGGTATGTTTGTTTTAGCAGCTGGGAAACCAAAACACACCTTGACACAAACCTTTGACCTGTGCAGAGCTGGCATAGCAACTTCTAAGGATACTTGACATAAATAAAAGTCCAAACCACAGATTATTTAAAGTAGCACTGGTCTAGGTCTAACAAGAAACAATCTTATACAGAAGTTAATGTCTGCCTGAGTACTTCATCTTGCCACAAAATGCCCAAACACTTTGCCCACACACTGTGAATACATGGGACGAATGAGTAATTACTCTCAGAACACTGAAATCTTAATGATGGAAACCTAAAATTACCAAAGGAACTGGCCAATATTCTCCGCTCGCTATCTCGGCATTTTCTCAGCAGTTAATGACCAGCATAAAAATCAATAGGAACGCAACTTCATTCTTGGCTTTCCACTAGTTTAAAATATTTTTTAAATGAATTTACTAGTAATTTTTGCTCCTCCATTACTCACTGGCAAGAGTACTTGTAACTGACACCTTCAAAATGAATGGGCAAAAGCTATCAAATTGACTTCCCAAGTGAAGAGTTTCAAATAAAAGAATTCTTGGTAGAGATCAATAAACCAGTAAATCAAAATAGTTTCAAGCTGATCTTTGCCCCTAATAAAGACTACAGTTACAAGCTACTTGAGAGAGCGCATAATTAATGGATATGTATGCAAGGTTCAGAAAGCAGTCCCAGCTAAATGCCTGCAAAGCCAGATTTTCAAAAGATGCTTACTTGCAGCTATGATATATGTGCCAAGTACAGAAAACGGGTTCACTGTTCACAGACCACCTTGAGAGAACTTTATAGCTAACCCAGGGCCTGAAGGCAGTGACTGTGGGATAAAAGGGCTGTTTATCTACAATGGCCCCTTGCCAAGTGTTTGGGAAGTTAAAAACATTACATAAACAGGAAGTAAGCAAGGGGACTGAGGAGTTAGGAATGGTGATCCAAAACCAGACTGCCATCCTCAAGGCCTAAACCTTTTTTTTTGGGGGGTGCAGGTGGGGGTGGGGATAAAGCACTTTAAGGAGGTATATGGACTCTCTCAGACACATTTTGGTTATACATGCTTAATAGTGGTAAAAGCAGCCCAAACACATAAGTGATTCCTTGTCTTACTGCCTCGTTCCACAATGTTCCATCAACCTAAATGCTCTTCCTTCATCTTGACCGCTTGAGCTACAACTTTGGTATCAAAACCCCCTGGCTATGGATTACAATTCTAACTAGCCAGGTGACTCTGGGCACTGGATCTCTCTTAAGCCCCAATGTCTATAAAACAGGGAAAAGACTATTTTCAACTGCTTGGTCCTGGTGGGAGGAGAGACTATGTAAAGCACTTAGCCTAACTAACAGCACTCACTGCCACGGTCATCCTCCCACATGTCCAGTGCTTTCTCACATGTAGGGCTTCTAACCCTTGGGGCCCAGGGTTATAAGCTTTACATATCTCTTCCTATTACAAAATACTACCTGTCCTTTGTTTCATTTTCTTACAATGCCAGGCCTTTGTTTACAGTAAGCCTAAACTGAAGTCTACTAGACTTTGCATATGTACAGCTTACCAATGGTTTTCAATAAAAAGCCATCTTCTGAACACAAAAGGCTTTACTCAAAGGAAGGATTTTAATGGTTGGCATTACAGGAGATTTTTGCCTAAAAGAGCAGGATGAAGGGAGAAGTCATTGGTGACCCTCAAGTCACAAAGAGGCAAGTCTGCCTTTGCATTAGGGCCAGGGTGGCTACAGACTGATACAAACCAGAGAGCCCCAAGTGAGAAGCTAAGCCAGGGGTTTGTAAACTATGGCTCTCAGGCCAGCCCACTGCCTGCTGTTGTAAATGGTTTTATTGGAATGCAGTCATGCCTATTCATTCATGTATTGTCTAAAGCTGCTTTTCCAAGACAACAGCTAGGTTGAGCAGTTGCAATGGAGACCAAACAGCCCACAAACCCTAAAATAGTTACTAACTGGCCTTTTGCAGAAAAAGTTTGTCAATCCCTGCTAAACCACAATTCTCAGTCATTTGTATCCTGCTTTAATCAAATGATATAATAGTCACAGGTATCATATTTGCTACAGTGAAGGAGAAACTTAGAAAAGAGCATCCTACTAGCATGAAAACAAACAAAATCTTAACAAACAAAATAAACAAAAACTTGCAACTTACACAGAAGGAGTAGATGAATTCCTGAATACTGACAGACTCTTAGATGCTTATTTCTGCCTCATAAGACCCCAAGTTATTCCCTTTCAAACACACTTCTAGAACTGGTGTGTTAAAAATTGATTGATGTCTATGTCAACAGCAGGGCAATATAGTAAACTTGCTTGCCAAAGCCTTAGCTTTGTCATTTAGTAAAACAACAAACAACTATGGTAAAATGTATTTTCGGAGGGGCTGAGCTTGGTTCAGACATTAAGATTTTCAATGTCACATTAACGAAATCTCAATTCTATAGAAAATTCATCTTGAATAAAGGCCAATCTGTGCGCAAAGTGGTTGAAAAAAAAATACCTATTAATATTTATAAAACAATTTTCACCATCAAAAGCACATTGTTACTTTCTTGATAGGTTATACAATTGAATTTTCTTTCTGAACAAATATCAAAAAATGCTGCGGTACTTATATTCATAGGGAGTTTTTGTTGTTTTGTTTAGTGGTGTGAGAGTCTGTGAGCTGCTAATTCAACAACCTTGATGGAGAACATGACTGGCAGTTAGAGGCCTCTGACCCTAGAGTTTTAACAGAAGAATGTGCCACAGAATTAAACAAAAGAAAAATACATTTCAGAGGGGAGACTCGCACATAAAAGAAATATAAAAACAGCAGGAAATAAGACTGTCATAATTAGTTTGAAAAATAATCTGTCTTCAAGCAATGTACTGCGTTTGATTTGTGATGAATAACCATAATGTGCTATTGAAACATGCCTTCCCAGGATGGCCTTAAAGTGCTGATACTTTCAAATTAGTCCCACTTTCCATTAAATATTACTGTTCCAAGAGTTTTATACTTTTTGGAACTTCTCTTTAGTTGCTGTAAAAAGAGAAAAATAGATACGAGTTGGGGAGGGGAGGGAAGAACTGAAAATATTCTTGAAAATAGAGTCATGTGTATGAAGAGAGAAACAGAGAAACACCCACCAACAACATGGGCACTTGCAAACACGAAGCAACAGGGTGGTTATTTAGGGAAATTAATGTGAAGAAAGAAAAGAATCTGATGTGCCAGTTAACTTTGGATCACCCTGCCTTAATTCTCAAGGAATCTTGGCCAGATAGTCACTGTTTTAAATTGTCTCATTCCTTTAGCCCAGTGAACGAATATGGGCTCCAACTAATTGAGAGCAGGAAGCTTGGGACAACTGACACATTGGGCAAGATTT
Source organism: Cabassous unicinctus (assembly GCA_029593785.1). Classification (NCBI taxonomy): domain Eukaryota; kingdom Metazoa; phylum Chordata; class Mammalia; order Cingulata; family Chlamyphoridae; genus Cabassous; species Cabassous unicinctus. The sequence continues at coordinate 21,664 of JAQZBX010027529.1, read as the reverse complement.
TCTACGTTGTGGGAGTTATCCTCTTCATTGAAGGATGTTTAGCAGTATCCTTGGCCTCCACCCACTAGATAACACTCCCATTTGTAACAACCAAACATGCCTCCATAAATGTCAAATGTCTCCTAGGAGGTAAAATGATCCTTTGCCTCCACAACTGAGAGCCAGTGCCTTAGAGACACCAGAGAATGGAGTCTTCGTGCATGCAGGCAGAGCCGGCTAAGGGTGGGAAGAAATGAAATGTGATGCAAAAGCTTACCATGGATTGCAAAATAAATGAACGAATAAATATGAAAGAAAACATTGTTTCTTACTTGGCCACAGGTTTAATGGATTAATTGTGGCATTGCCATTACACAAGCAAGGAAAATACATTAAAGTTCTCTCTAGTAACAGTTTACTTTCATTTTGATAAAGTAAAAAATTAGGTCATTCTGGTAGACATGGTTTGTTTCAGTGTTGCTTTTTCTGTTGTGAAACTGCCTCTCTCCTACACCATGTGATGTTCACTCAGTGATTGGTCTAGGGGTGGGCACATGACCCAAGCAGGGCCAAGCATTTGAAAGGATTGCTATGGTTGCTGGAGGAGAATGATGGGCTCTAGGGGCCATCTTGGTTGCCAGCTCCAAAGACCCTGGCTGAGGAAGAAGCCAATTCACAGGCAAGCAGATTGAGTGAAGAACACCAGAGAATCCGATTCCCTTCCCTTCATGCCTGAAGACAATCCACTCCTTAGACACCCCTGTTAAAAGAGTCAAATAAGTACACCTTTCCCTATTTTTTAACAAAGGCTCGGCTGATGTAGGTGAGCAACCAATATAGTCCTAACTAACAGTCCCTCATCTACGTAACAGTCAGAAGAGCCAAATTATATTCTTTGAATCAGATTATTAGCATATTGAAAAAATAGTTCTTTGACTGCAGTTCTTTATCCATGTCAAAAATTCCCCACAGGTGGCCTAACAGCACAGATGTTATAAAGGCCACTGCCTTGCCATGCAACCATGAGTCATATGTTATACAAATATATGACCAATAACTGGGATTTTTTGAAAAACACTGCTCAATGAGCAATGGAAGACTAAATAAATCCCTTTACAAAGAGGCTGTGTGATGAACAGGTATAAAGGAAAAATCTGTGATATAATGCTGAGCTCTTTACACTTCTAATTAAAAGAATAATTATCAAATCAAAGTTTAATGTGAAAGGTCGTATGTTCTGCTAGTACTGATATAAAAGGAATAATTTAAATATTAAGATTATCAATATTGCTAAGGTAGAAATGACTACTTTTATAGGTCCTAAATAAAGGATTGCTTTAGGGGATTGTGACAATGATGAAGACCAATTTGTACATTTGGTCATTAATCACTATTTCCTAATTGGGTTTAATTTGACTACTGCTCATTAGAGTTATAAACCAATACACTCATTTAATTGTGATTACAATTCAATAGCTGAACTTTTATGGTATAATGAACAAAATAATAGCTAATGATAATTTTGCTCTTAAAAATATCACATAAGACTTGGGTTTTAATGAACTACATACAAAGAATGTATATTATGATGCTTCCTTCCAAACAAAAACTCAATAATTTTCCTTTATCTTAATAATTAAAAGTAAAAATTCGTATGACATGAAATTTTGCAAACACCTTCTAGGAAAAGGTTCCCTGCACCCCTGCTCTCTGCCACCAGACCACAGCCTGTGACTTACTAGTCCTCAAAGGGCTGAATGAATATAGTATTACAGTCTGATTTTTATCTCACTCCATGGTTGAATTTCCATTTTTTAAAAAATATAAAATAACCCTGTTTCTTGCGATACCATTTAAAAAATATATGCCCTTTAAAATCTTGTATATTGAACTTCCTCTCTTTCATTTCTTGGATTTAATCTTCAGCCACTCAATGCAGCATGAATTTTGACTGGTATTCCCAAACTGGAGACCACTTCTAGGCCACTCTGATGAAAACAAACAATTATTTAAAAGGGGGTGGGGGGAAGAGAAAGATATAAAGGCAGGTCACTGTAAGTCATTCTGGCATTTCAGAATCAACTTGTAAACAGGCATCAGAAAGACATGGGTTCAAATTCTAGCTTCAGTAACTAGCTGGTCCCCCGTGTGGTGGTCACATTAATTTTTCTAGCCTCTATAAAACAGGCTTAAGAACTCCTAATTCTGCAGGGTTGCAATAAAGAGTAAAGAAGAATGTATATAAAAGCTTAGCACAGTGCCTGGCACATGAGCTTAAGAAATAGTCATCTTCCCCCTTCTTTCCCCTCTCTAGAAAACACTGATGACTTTATAGTCACAAGTAATTTTTAAAATATTTATGAATAAAGGTGACTATGACTGGCCTAGTACAGATTTTTATCTGGCAGCCAACTGAATAAACCATGAAATATATTATTCCCAAGGCTTTCTAAACAAGAACTCTTTGCCTGCCCTAATCTGAAATCCATACCTTTCCTGGACGACTGTTTTACTATCTAGAAAGAGGAACTGTATTTTATTACTGTTAGGGACTGGCCTATTTGGTGTCTGATACTGGATGCTTACACATGCACCATCTCTCCTCATTTTTATAACCACTCTATGAGATAGCTACCATTTTTACCAAGTTATTGGATTTAAAAAAAAAAAACAGAAAAAAAAGAGCTCAGGCTTAGGCAGGTTAAGTAACCTGTCCAGGCCTTTGGACAGAAAATGGCAGATCCAGGTTTTGAACCAAAGCCTCTGGGTTTTAGGTTTTCTGAGTCTGACTAAATAGTCTCTGAAACATGCTGAAAACAAAATATTGTACCATCCACCTTGGTACCACACTTGTTTGTGTCTGTACATAGTGACTCACTCCATTTGCCAATCCAGTGGGGAATCCATATTTACTGACTGCCTTCAACATGAGAGGCCCCACGCGAGACACTGGGGGGTAAAACGTCATAGAAAGGATAAGAACACTCCCATCCACCTACTAAATCCTCTCAACTACCCTTTCCCACATTCACAATTTTTTGTTGTTAAATTCATAAAAATTCACTGAATATTTGCTGTATGAAAGATATAATGTAATGGTGGAAGGTGCTAAGATAAAAAAGGTGCTGAGATATACTCTACAGATACTCAAGTGTAAGAGTAAGTGAAGGGTGAGACTCTGGGGCACAGGGGCTTCACCAGGATGAAGTAACACCAGGAGCGGGTACAGGCTGAGACTGCATACAGACTTAGATTTTTTTCTAAAAAGCTTCAGCAAGGTCAGTTCCATAAAAGCAGGTGTATTCATTACACCCGAGTTCAATGGCTCCCATTCCCACCCAAATCTTTATCACATTAGTAGCAGTGTCAGGCCTGAAAAAATGAGAGGAAGTGGATGGATATATCTAAGTAAAACAAGTAGCCTCCTCTGAGGCTTGGCATTTGGCTGCAAATAAACCCAAGTACTGAAATGTTCAACTGCATCGTGGGAGCATTTGAAACTATGGCAGAAATTAAATTGCTGAAAGAAATTAATGGAAAGTGGCTGCTACAGTCATTTGTGCAATTTAATTTATAGTTTGCATAAATAATTATAGTATATTCATTAGTTTTCTCTCTGTTTTTTTGTTTTTGTTTTTTTACCTTGTCCTTCTGGAGTTTCACCAAAGGGATTCACTTCCACCTGAGTAGCATCAATTTTCAGGAATAGATTATACAGCTTCGTAATTTGATCTGCAGCCTAAATGTGATCAAGTGAAATGGAATTACACCAAAGCAGTAAAAGAAAATTTATTTGTTGTATTAATGAAAACTTAAAATAGCAAGTTACATCGTTATTTTCATCTAGGTTTTCTGAAGAAAGAAACAGAAAAGCATAATTATTTTAATTTCCACTGCTATTCATTAGAGGAATTGCTCAACTTTCCTCCAGATATCAGAAGAGACCATTATGAAGAAAACAAAATATTTTCAGTAGACTAGAAACATTGTTAATCTTTTCGTAAATTATCATGTACCTGTTAGCCTAGTTATGCCGCAATATGAACTACAATCATTAATACAAACAAGTTCCATTTAAGTAAAAGGTAAATATGATTTGGAGAGTTTATAATGACTAGGTTTTCCCTATTATGCTGGATAAAATGGTTATTATATTCATCAACGCTAACCCATAATCTGTGAAACAACAATTACTGAGTGTCTAATGGAAACTGTCGTAAGACAGGAAGATGAAAGTTCTCAACAGCAGAGTTCCAATTGAAAACAGCTTATCCTAAAAGCATAAACCACAAAGGTCAAGAATATCCAAGGTTTCCTTGATGATGGGCATTTGGCTTCATTTTTCACACTCTGCTTGAAATTCACTGCCATTATTTCTTTTCAATCAATGTTGATTAATCACCTATGTCACAGCAGGCTGACATCGTGTGAGAAGGGGTTAGGGATGACATGAAGGAAGCATGGCCCACTCTGGAGAGCTCATGACTACAATGAAGAGAGCCTGTGGTGTAACAGAGTAATCATGGCTGAAAGTGGAGGACCAGTATCATTTTTGGCTCCATTTTCTTTTCTGGCCATGGTTCACCCTTTGCCATATTTTGCTCATTGTTCCAGGCCTGCATTATTTGCTATCAGATTCATTTCTGGCTTTCCCTACCTCTAATCCATATATCAAGGGAGCTGACTCTTAAGGGTTGAGTTGCCAAGGTTCCTGGGAAGCAGTGTTGGGAGAATGGAGGTGGAAAGAAAGGAAAAGATGCTGCCTTGGGAAGCATCTCCTCCTCTGGCTCCAGCACCCATCAAAGGCCCACTAAGGTTGCCTTCTGCACCCTGAGGTCCAGTAACACCACCACTTCACTGTGTTCCAGGAGCCTAAGGATAGTAACTATTTCTTGTTGTTGTTTGGCTCTAGTTGCCTCTCTGTCCACTGTTTAGACTTCTCAGCTTTTGCAACACCTATGTAATCAAGCCCCTGAAATAAATCCCCACTGTGGTAAATACTTAGAGTGGTTTCTTTGTTCCAGATTTGATTGAAGAACTCATTTAGATTTAGTTCATGTTACGTGAATGGATTTTATGCATGTTTGTGAATTCCCTTAAATCCTACTTTGAAACACAATGGATATAACTAAACGTACATACATAATCAGTAAAACTGAACATTTTTTAATATGAATTTTTTTCCTGGCTAGATAATACATGCACATGGTACAAAATTCCCAAGGTACACCAGGGTTTCCCTCTGAATCTTGACTGTATTCCCCAGTCACACAGCTACTCACTACCCTTCCTGCAGCAGCTACTTTACCAGTTTGTGTTTCATCTGAGAAATATTCTGGGCATGTGTAAGTAGTATGCATATTCTTCTTCTTCTTCTTTTTTTTTTTTTTACAAATTATTTTAAATGGCTGCATAGTATCTGTATTAGTCAGCCAAAGGGAGTAGAAGCTTACAGTCACAAGGCCCTAAAGAGTCCAACTCAAGGTACCATAAGAAGCACTTTCTCACCCAAAGTCTATTACCATGCGTTGATGCAAGATGGCGGGCAGTGTCTGCGAGGGTTCAGCCTTTCGCCTTCTTCCTTCCTCTTAAGGCTCTGTGGGCCCAGCTTCTTCTGATCTCAGCTGTAGGCTGGCATAAGGCTTGTCACTCTCCCTGGGGCTCGTTTATTTCTGGGCTCAGCTGATCTGGTCTCTCCACAAGGTCAGCTGTAGACTATCAGGCTCATCTCTCTTCCTGGGGCCATGTCTATGGAGCACTCTCTCTTCCTGTGTATCTGCTTCTGTGTTCTCCTCCATGTGTTTACTTCCATGTGACAGTCTGTTTTATCCCCACCAAGAGGGTGGGGACTCAACCCTCCACGCCCTAATGATGTGGTCAAATAAAAGCCCTAATCTTGATTTAATAAAGTAAAAGTGAAACCTCTGAATCTAATACAATCTAATATGCCCAGAGGAATAGACCAGTTTACAAACACAATCCAATTATCTATTTTTGGAATTCATAAACAATACCAAACTGCCACAGTATCTTATTGTATGGATGTACTATAGTTTATATAACCTGTCACTTAAATAGTGGCTATTTGGTTAGTTTCTAATAGTTTCATATTATTTCAATGCTGCCCTTCATATATCTATATGTGTATCATATTTGTGATAAAGCATCTATAGGATAAATTCACTGGAGTGAAGCAAAACTGGGCATAGGCATTTTAAATGCTGATAGATACTGTTCAACTGGTAGAAGCTGTCTGTAATTTCCACTCCCATAAACTGGTATCCCAGAATTTATTTCTCTACTCATGACCATTAGCCTTCTGGATTTTTGTCAGTTTGTTAGGTAAAAAAATGTATCCCATGTATAATTTTAATTTGAATTTCTCTTATCATGAGTGAGTTTGAACATCATTTATAAGCTTAAGAGCAATTTGAATTTCTTTCTCTGTGATGTTTGCCCATTTTTCTAATGTGATTTTGGTCTTGTTTTTTTTTTTTTTTTAATTGATTTATAGGCGGTGTTTTCACATAAAGGAAAGTAGCTTTTTATCTCATAAACTGCAAATACTTTTCCCCTTTGACCTTTATCCTTTGACCATGTCTTTGATACTTTTGCCACATGGAAATTTGATAAAAATCGTATCACTCTTTTCTTTTATGACAAATGGTTTTGTGTCAGACTTAGAAAAGGCCAAGTTCCACTTTGAGAGTGTTTAAAAAAAACAACCAATATTTTTTCTAGTACTCTTTTATGACTTTCCTTATTTATGGTTTACAACTTTTTAAACTCAAATGGAATTTATTTGGGTTAAAGAGTAATGGAGACAACTCACTGTTCAGCATGCTTTATATTTTGGGGGTTTTCTAGCCCATCAGAGTGAGCTGGCAATAGGAGTGTGTGTGAGTGAAGCATCTGCCCACCGTGGACTGTGGCACCTGCTGTACTCACATAGTATCTACACGGAGCCAATATAAGACATTTTGGTTGGATTAGTGATTAATTTAATAACAGGGAGAAATATTACACAACAGAAGTAACTTATAGGTATCTGCAAATATATATAAGATCTTATCCCTTCAAATCTTCTCAAATTTAAATCAGCTTAGCTTATCACAAAGCCAGAGTTTCCAGCACATTTTAATGGCACTGTAATTTTACAACAACATAGCATTTTTAGGGTGTTCACCATTATAATGTGTTATTGTTGTGCAAAGGTAGACTATAAACATTTTTTGAATAGGGTTGAGGCATTATTAGATCAGTATTATAAGATCTTACAATGGATATGTGCTATAAAACCTGTTATAAGATCTATAAGGAGGAGCAGATGTCGCTCGAGTGGTTGAGGCACCTGCTTCCCACATGGGAGGTCCGGGGTTAGGTTCCTGGTGCCTCCTAAAAACAAAAGAAAACAAACAACAAGCAAACAAATGAAAAAAACCACTGAGCCACATATGAGGTCCCGGGGTCAATATCCCCAGTACCTAAAAAAAAAAAAATCTACCAGGGAGAGCCAGCCTGGCCTGGAGACAGGATGTACCTTATCCCGTGGACTATAAATTTAAAGGCTATAAGGGCTACAAGGACTAGGCAGACAGAACCTGACCAGGGATTAATAGGGAATGGTGGGACCTGGGGCAAAGTCGAGGCTAGCTCTCTTGCTTTTTAAATGTGTTCAAATTAAAACCAAGAAAATAAGCACATGTCACAGAAAACATTCTGCTGGCTAACTTGCAGTCACAGCCAGTTTCTCCTACTGTCACCTATTTTCTCAGTTCAAAATTACCCTTTACAAAAGTAAAAACAAAAATGTAAAAAATAAAATAAAATCACTCTTTACAGAAAATTTTTCTTTCCTTCTTCAAAAATATTTCAACAGGTTAAAAACAATTAAAAACTTTTCTTGTATTCTAGAAAATATTATCAACAATCACATATGGTTCTCAAAGCTCACCAGAGGTACAAACCACTTCCCAGGGTTTCAGTTGGCCTTGTATTGACTTGGCCCATCGGATCTTTTTATCAGCCTAAATCCTATAGGCACATGTTGACAACTTGTGGAGCCTATGTTTTCAGAAATTAATAGTATAAATGATAATTAAGATACAATTGAGAAACTTGTGAAATTTTAGTCATATCAAGCTTTCCCATGGCTTTACCTTTTTTCAATAAATTCTTGCTGAGATGGATTTTACATTTACATACTTGGTAGTTTTTATTCAAGGTGATATTTATTATTTGTTAAGTCTAATATTAATAAATCACATTTTGGAGGCAAGAGGAATGAGTCACAGAAAAGATAATGATTTTATAAGATAATCATTTTGTGTTGCTTATTGATGAGTATCTCTAAATGCCTAAACCACATCCTAGATGAAAATTAAGTAACTTTCAGTCACATTGAATCTAATCAGCCACTAAGATACCATTTCTTTATCAAAGGACCAGACAGTGATAATCGCTTATTCCCTCATCAGCCTCTCTTCCTCTATATACTACCTTGGTAGGTGCTGCCACCAGGCTGACTGCCCCTGGTCTGAGAGCCCTTTAAGAACAAGGACTAATTCTCATTCTCTCCATTTTTCCAGGCCTAGCAGAGTGAGCAGCATGCCGTCAGGGCTCACTCCACGTTTGCTGAGTGAATAAAGGATTAAAGACTTCCACATAATTGGCAATGAAAAAAGAAAAACTGAATTAAAATTTTTCTTTCCTTTTTTTTCTTTCCTTTTAATGTAATCCCACTTCCCTCGATAAATTAAGTTTAAAATATAACAACAATATAATAACTTAATGACCCCTGAGTACCTGAATGTTAATCTTCATTCCATAGGTAACTTATTTAAAACCTAGAGTGCTTCAGGAACTGGGAAAAGATTATTAAGCCACTGAAGGCTATAAATAACTCTTAATTTTCTCATAATTTGGAGAGGGAAAATTGCCTGGCTTATAATGTGCATAATACTATTACTCCCTTCTCTAGAACTTTCAATTATGTTGTTCTCCTGCGCTTTCAAAAATCATGTGTCAGCAGATTGCTCCCTACTCCAGATTCATTCTTCTGCCACTTATAACCATCTATCACTGATCCCCCTAGGAATTTCTTCAAAGTGGATGTCCTAGATGTACTGTTTCACTTGTTTATTTATAGGACAAATGTTTGTTGAGCACCTAATATATACGCAAGTACTTTGCTAGTTGCTGGCAACACAGCAGTGAACAAGATGGAAAAAGTTCTGCTGTGGTGCAAATTAGGATCTAGAGAGGTGACTACAAATAAATAAGAGAAATACAGATGGGCATGCAAAGTGATATGGAGGAAATAAACAGGGTTACTAAACACATTCTAGGCTGACTGTAGGGTAGTGTAACTACAACAAGTCATTGTATGGGAGACTGGCTCTCGGCGGCTGCCACCCCTATACAAGAAGCTGCTTAATAACTGTCAAAGGAATTACTGGTGTAGTTAGCAGCCTCTTGCTCAGGAGGTGAAACCATCCTCTGCAGCACATACCCAGGAACCTTCCAGTATCTTCTCCTTTCAACAGATAGCTGCCTTGGCATCTCAGAAATGGCAGTTCATTCCTCTAATTGCCCACTGAATTCTGGCCCTTTCTACCTCCTAATGCAGTTTGGTCTGAGATGATTCTGTCCCTTTCTGCCATCTAAAATCTTTATGTTCCAAGGAAACCTTTCCTCCTATTTTCAAATAAGTGAAACATACATATATCTTTATTTAAACATATATATATCTTTTTAAGCCTTATTCTGCTTCACCCTTTTTGACTTGTTTTTATTTTCATCTTCAAACTGCTACAGATGGAGTCGAGCAAAAGAAAAAGTAAGGCCTGAAAGAGAGTACAAAACTTACCATTTTACTGGAATAGCGCTGCCCAACCAAATTAAAGGAGATACTCAATAACCATCCTGGAGCCCCAGGCTAGGGAAACACACATAGACACACACACACACACACACACACATGTGCAAGTTCTACACACACACACACAAGTTCTATTATTAGGGTTATTAAGGAGACTTCTCTCTGAGCCACAGAAGAGGGAAAAAATAGGCAGTGGGAGAGAAGCCAGCACACCTATGTAGACATAGTGAGGCTCCATGGAAAGGGCCAAATGCAGGGCAAGAGAGAATAGCTTAGAGAACAATTTTTCTGTCTTTGAAGCCAACAGACGTCATTATTAAATTGGCATAATTTAGACTGTTTTAGTGAAACATCACACCATTAATATTCACCGCAAATTCCCACTGACTATGAAAGAGTAGCATTTATTTAAGTAATGTGTATTATTATTAATAATAAAAACTAACCTTTACAGAGCACCGCAATAAGGACTTTTACATACCATCACACTCAATTATCACAATAACCCTCTTAGTTAGGAGCTGTCACCATTCCCACTTTCAGGTGGTGAAACTAAAGTTCAGATGGGTTAAACCACACATGTATTAGGTAGTAGTATGTGGATTCAAATCAGATCTGTCTGACTCTACAGCCTATGCTTTTAACAGCAGCATTACCTCTTATAATTCATGGGCTAGAGCTGCAATGTTACGAGAAAATAAACAAACAAACCTATCAAATGTGTGTACATACACATACACTCTCTGTCTCACACTCACATATACTTCCCGATATATAAATAAGCACACATCATAAACATCCTTTTATGGAACACCAGGAAAATATTTTTCATCATAAGCAACTGGAGGGAAAAATTATAGAACAATAAACAATCCTTGCTCCTGGTAATCACACACATTAGAGGCAATTAAGCAAGTTACTAAATATTTTCTAAAATAAGTCAGACACACTGTCCTCCAATTGCTCATGTACCTGATTTTTCAAAGGCCCAAGGAAGCCTAGATTTTCTGCCATCCGCTGAGCTTGGCTGTCCTTTATCCCGTGAAAAATGTCAATTTCCTCCTAATAAAAATGAATCAAATAAACAAAATTAAGACAGCCAATTGTGAAGATTCACAACCTCAAAAGAAAATGCTTAGTATATATTTGCAAATGAATAATTAAAATATGGCACCTTTCCAGAGATCTCGGAGCAGGGCTGGCACAGCTGCCTATAGGGTATGTTTTAATTAGCAGACCATCTATGAAGCAGGCCTTCCAAAACTATATAATTCGTCAGGGTGGCATGCTGACGAGACAATCTGATGCCAGTTTTCACTTTTAATTACTATACAGATGGCACTGATGAATATTTAGTCAGTTAATTTTTATGACATCTTTTGGAAGGCTTCCAAAGTAAGGTTTTCCTGTCTAATATTGCTATGAAGTTTAGAGCTTGTCAAACATAGGTTAAATATTACCTTATGATTTAAATACTACATTGATGATGATAATTACTTATACCACCTTTGCTCTACAAACTGCATTTCTTCCAAACACACTGAGCAGAGTTCATATACATTATTTTATATATTCTCCTAACAAACAAGTAGAATGGCTTATTTTAAATGACATTAATTCTGAAAATGGCTAGGTATTATTGGTAAGCAAGTGTGTGAATGTGAAGTCTCAATTTAAATTCCAAGGTAGCTAACTTACATGTGTAACATTGGTGAAAATATTTTAAAACCAGTCACCAAGGTATGAGTATATTATCTGGACAAAGAGATTCAAGAAATAAAATTCCCTCTTTTTGAAGGGAAAAAAAAGATCACTTTTTAAAAGAAATGTTTCTGCTAGAAATTTTGAATGGAAATTTTTTGACACTAAGAACCCAAAATTAAAAATTATAGTTCCAATTTAAGTTAATTTTGATTATTTGCGATTTTACATGCAGTGCTACACAGTAAATTCTTCTACATGCCTCTTTGGGTAAATATGAAATAATTTCTCTAGTGTGTATATATATATATATGAAATAAATTGCTTATTTAAGGGAATATAATGAATATTTAGTTTTATGAAACGTTGCCAAATTGCAATCAAAAGGATTTTACTAATTCATACTCCCACAGGCAATCTATAAGAGTTCCCATTTTTCAACATTCTTGCCAACTGCTTGGGATTATACAAACCTGATAAGTAACAAATGATATTTCATTGCTATTTTAATTTATATATCTCTGATAGTTTGAGGTGAATGTACTCTCATATCTTCACTGACCATTTACATTTCCCCTTTTGTGAATGGCATTTTCATGTATTATGCCCATTTGCCTACTTGCTTTTTCATATTGAACTGTAGGAATTCTTTGTAAATGATTGATATAATTAATTGTCAGTTTTCTTCATTGTAAATAACTATTCCAAATCTGTGATTTGTATTTGAATTGGCATATCTTGAAAATCTTTAATAAAATTAAAACTGCTAATTAAAAAAAATAAGAATTATAGTTCCAAAGACCATGGTTTTTCTTCTTACAGCAATTCTGAGGCAAATTAAGAAACATTTTATGCTGACCTGATTTTGTGATAATCGGTAGGCTAAACATTCACTATATTAGAAACCATGCATGTGTCCCCACATCTAATTTTTCTCCCTAGGTCTGATTTTTAGAATGCTGGTGATAAACTAAGCCTGATTTATTATATGACCATCCTGTAAGGGAAAAGACTGTAACTTTGGGTATCTTTGGTCAACCTTTAGAGATATAGCAGGGGGACGGATGTGGCTCGGGTGGTTGGGTGTCCATCTCCCATATGTTGGGACCTGGGTTTGATCCCCAGTACCTCTGGCAAAAATTAAAAAAAGAAAAATATAGAAGGCACATGGGCCACCAGGCCTGGTGCACAGGTGCGCTGCCAGGCCCCATGAACAGGTAAGCCGCCAGGCCCCGCTGAGCTCTGCTGCAAGATGATGACGTAACAGGAGACTGACACAAGGGAGAGCCAAGACGAGACGCACCGAAAAACCAGGAACTAAGGTGGCGCAGGCAGTAGGACGCTTCCCTCCCACATCGGAGATTCCGAGGATCGAAACCCAGTGAAGACAGGAGGAGAAGGATGAGAAGAGAGGACAGGAAACAGACACAGAGTCGCCCAGTGAATGGACACAGAAACAGCAAAAACGGGCAGGGGGGGGCCGTAAAATGGATAAAAATAAATAAATCCTTAAAAAAATGTATAGGGGAGGAAGATATGGACTATAGTTAGTGGTAATACTTTACGATGCTCTTTCAAGATCGTTAACAAATGTTTCACAACAATGCAGGGTGTTTCGGGGGGGGCGGGTAATGTGTGGGAGCCCTGTATGATGTTATGCATGTTTGTTTTATAAGTTTACGATGTTTACTGAACACTTACATTTTACGTATGTTCATGTATGAATGATATACTTCAATAAATTGTTTAAAAAAAAAAAACACTTTATACACATCACTCCATTTAATCCTCACAATTCTATGGGTGTAAGTTACCCCCATTTCCATTTTATTGGTTTAATAAATGAAGCTCTAAGACATTAAGGAACTTGCTGTTAGGATTTGAACTCATATCTTTTGACTAGAAGCTAATCTTAATATCAATATAAGGAACAAGGTATCAAGGACTGAAACAAACAGATAGAATCTGGACCTTAACAGAATTCTATTTTATACCAATAGCGTGGAGAGACATCAATGCAGCCACGAGTTCAAATCTCATCTCTTAGCAGAGAATTTCTGAATCATAGATGCTGTTTAACAGGGTAGAGTTAATCATTAGGAAATGGAAATATCACAGTCCTCTCCCATTGGTTAATGCTTGGGACAGGATAGATCGAAAGGAACAAGGGAAGAAGAGGCAGGAAGAAGAGTAGGCAGGGAAGAGAAAAGGAATGACTCAAACCCTTGAATCATGAAGTCCTTGGTCCTACCCAATCTTCAGCTGGACATCCCATAAGAAAGAGGTCTCGGCATCTTCATACCTTAAAGCCTGGAAATCAACTTATTGCTCCCAGCCTCAGACTCCACAGCTTTTATAATAGCCATCAATTAACACAGCACAACCAGTAATTTAACCATACCTTAAAAATAAGTTCTGGAGAAGAAGCTGCCACCTCTTCAATGTCAACGCCCCCCTGGGGACTGCCCACCAGCACCGGGCCGTTGCAGGACCGATCCATCAGAATCGCCAAGTAGGTTTCTCTGGTAATGTCCAAGGCTTCGGCAACCATCACCTACCACATTAGGGGGAAAGTCAAATTAATTCAGTATCAAACCGATTTACACTTGGAAATCTACACAAACTTGCTACACATATCAAACGGCTTCATTTTCAGGCTTATACCACCCTGCAAGTTAGCTTCCATAGATTTGAGAGTTCTGCTCTTGTGGTGCACAGCACCCATCTTCACCTCCGTAATTGATCCTGCTAAACTGTACAAGAGACAGGTATTTGGTTTGCCTCAAGGAACCTTTCCACTTTAATCTTTTTATTTCCTTCCTTGAGAAACCCTGTCACTTAACAAAAACTCCAGGGAAGCAGCTGTTATTTTAATTTGAGACATTAACAGTACATATATATTACTACCCTGATTTTTCTCAGATTGCATGGATAGAAAACCAAGTTTGACTGCCAAAGAAGGATTCTTTTTACAGTATGTCTGATGTTTCATATGTTTGTATACTGTCTCTTGGATCACTGCATTTTATTTCATTGTGTACTTCCTTTATAAATTATAAACATAATACCTGCTTTTTCAAAAATAAAACAAATTATACCAAAAAGTAAAAACTAGAAAGCAAAAGCAAGCCCCTCAAACACACACACACACACACACACACACACACACACACACACACCCTCAGGCTCCTGTAGTCAAGGAGACCATTAGTCCTTATGGAAATCTGTGACAATTAGAAAAAGACACCCCTTCCTCTGGGAAGCTATGGTCACGTGCCACAACCATGGCTGGGCCAGATGGACTTCATTCCCCACTCACTAGCTCAGCCAGGTGCATTTTCACTCTGCACGACTTCAATAACTTAACACAACAGCCCTGCAGGAAAAACACCACTGCAAATGTTTTAATCCTTTTCCCATGCACCTGCAAGCACTACAGTAATGGAATCATCCTACAAAGGGAAGCATATTATTCCCACACGAATAGAATGCCTTTCAGTCTTTTTATTAATCAGAACACTATAATTTGGACTCTTTCCAAGGTCCTCTCTCTTCATTATGCCTACACAGGGCTTATATGTCAACATTTATTTAACCATGTCCCTACTGACAGACATTTATGGGAACTTCAATTTTTCTGAACTGCTACTTAAGGAATATTTTTGCATGTATCCGCTTTGTTCATTTGCTTTAGTATCCCTGTAGAAAAGGTACCTAGAAGTAAAATGGCTGGGTATTAGACAATTTGTATTTAAAATTTTGATACATAGCACCAATTTGCCCTCCAGAGAAGTTATGCCAATTAAGCTCCCAACAAGAGAGGTGAAAAATGTCTTAGATGATTAAAAAGTAATAATAATAAGAACACTCCCATAAATAATCAGTAATAAAACTGAAAATAATATAAGCATTCAGATTGCTTTTCCAAAGTAGTTCAGTGATTGGTTTCACAGAAAGCTATGTATTAAATAGTATTAGATTTTAGCTACCCAGATGCCACAAAATGCTAAGTCTTAAGTCACATGATATGGGATAAATATATGATGATTTTAAAAGCTATGATGTAACAAATACAGAATTCCCTCTTGAAGTATCTTTCAAATCTTTATGGATATTATCACCAGTTAAAAATAGAATACCTTATAAGAGGCTTCATATTGATTGTTTTATCATCAATTGGTAGCTCATGAGAACAAAAAAACTATATTTTGGCACACAGTGATAGCATTATCATAGAACCATTCTGATTTCAAACTGGTAGCTCCTTCCAACAATGCAGGTCAATGAAGGTCAAATGACTAATGAATACCTAATTGCCCTCTCAGCCTTCAGGTTACCTGAAACACAGTCAACTCTCAGGATTTCTAATTTAGGAGTAAGAATATTTGAAGCAAAAATACTGAGCACTATTCTTTCCTCCTAAAATACAATAACAACTAACAGTTTATAGAAATAACATGAAGTATGCCTTCCTAAGGACCAACATTAATTCAAACATTAAAAGGAATTAAGACAATCATTAGCCCTGAAAATTTCTTTAGAAGAGAGCGAGCTCTTTTAAGAATTTGGTAGGCACAGAATACAAAATGAGGAACATGTTTTGTTTGCGTTGTCAGGTCTACTGGCATAACTACTGTTCACTTTCTAATGCAGAATTAGCCTAGAGAAAAAGATTTAAAGATCTTTAGGAGTTATTCTTAGAGACACACAATATTATAACTTTTTAGGATGTCATTCAAGAGTCCTATTCTTAATCTCCTAAAATGTTGACAGATGTGCTGTTTTCCGGCCAATTTCTCTTTGTAAAGACCAGCTGCTGTCTCAAACATCTCCTTCTTGGTAGAAAAAATGTATCACTCTTTAAGAAAACATCCCCAGGAAAATGAAGATTATCAGTAGAGAATCCAAGAAATCTTACATAGAGACCACTTCTTTAAAAAAAAAATTGTTATTATGCCACGTGTGAGCCAGGATATCAGAATATTTCAGGAATTGTTATAGAGGGAATGCAAATGGACTCCATGCACACTCACCCATGGCAAGCTCAGTTAGATAGATTTTTTTTTGGACAATGTCTTTTTTTTATTAGAGAAGTTGTAGGTTTGCCAAAAAATCATGCATAAAGTACAGAGTTCCTGCATTATGACAATGCCTGTTGCATCTATTATGTCAGCTTCACTCTTCCTCATCTGCTGAGGATCTTTATTTCAGTATGATATCCTGGCTGTCTTCGTTAACTTTTCCTTCTTTTAGTAGCGGTGTTCCCTTTAGCATTCAAGTATTTTTTAAAAATATAATAAACTTTATTTTTAAAGAGGTTTTAGATTACAGAAAAGTTACATCGAAAGTATAAGGGATTCCCACGTATCCAACTCCCTCTCCCACATGGTCCCCTATTTTTAAAAATGTAGCAGTACAAACTATTATGTTGTTTCTGTAAAATTTACTCATTAAAAAAATGCACTTTTAAAAAAATGACACACTTGTGGTAAGGACTAACCTATCTATAGTAATAATCTAAAAAATTAAACCATCATTGTGACAGTTATCAGTACTTCACACATCTAACAAATACTGGAGGCAACTACCATTGTTATAACTTCTTTAAAGTTAAAAACTTAAGCACAAATCAGAATTAAGAGAAACTTCAGAATGTTCACATTTGCATGCATTTTTGGCTGAAATTTCAAAGATTCCACATATAACAAAACCACAACTTTGAATCAAAATGAATAATAAAAACCTTAAAGCCTTGTGACAAATGTACTCTACAGAAACAAGGAAAACAGAGTGAATAGTAACAGCAGTATATTTCTAGGAGAGAAAGCAATCACTTATTTCCTTTATCATAAAACAAAAGTCAACATTTTAATAACACTGACCAAGTTATTTACTATTCAAGAATTTGCTTTTCAAGTTGTGTCTTTAAAATGTATCCATCTATATATTCGGATTAAATTAAATTTATACATCAAAAACATTTTGCTCAGAATTCTAATCTTAAGTATAAACCATAACTTATCAAAGCATAATCCAAATACTATACAATAATGCTACCATTTAGATTTATATGCTTCATGGGAAAAACTTATCTTACCACCAGGAGTTTTGCCCTGTTTCTCCAGAATAAATGGAGTGTTCTTGCCCAAGAAAGGTCTTCTTTCCATATTTCTGGATTCATTAGATAGATGTGAAGGGCTACTTGAAAACTTTCAATTGCTTCATCCATTCTGTCCTTTGGCTCTCTGTTGTCAAATCATTCTATTTCTGTCTTCTTATCCTTTAATTTACCCTTCCTAATAATCTTCATTTCTGAACTCTTCTCTACATCTCTCACCCTTGTTTCTTCCTTTCAGGCTACAGTACCCCTTTTAGAATCTCTTGCAAATCTGGTCCTTTGGAAACATATTCTATCAGTTATTGTTTGACTGTGAAGATTTTGAACTCACCCTCATTTTTGAAGGACAGCTTTGCTGGATACAGAATTCGTGGCTGACAGTTTTTCTCTTTCAGTACGTTGAATACAT
Source organism: Cabassous unicinctus (assembly GCA_029593785.1). Taxonomy (NCBI): domain Eukaryota; kingdom Metazoa; phylum Chordata; class Mammalia; order Cingulata; family Chlamyphoridae; genus Cabassous; species Cabassous unicinctus. Next base: position 3,577 of record JAQZBX010027529.1, on the reverse strand, counting down.
CATACCACTTTCGTCTCTCCTCCATGGTTTCTGATGAGAGGTTGGCACTTAATCTTATCAAGCTTCCCTTGTATGTGATGGATTGCTTTTTCTATTGCTGCTTTCAGAATCCTCTCTTTATCTCTGATATTTGTCATTCTGAATAGTAGGTGTCTCGGGGTAGGTCTATTAGAATTTATTCTGTTTAGTGTGCATTGTCCTTTTTGGATATTGATATTTATGTCCTTCATAAGGGTTGGGAAGTTCTTGGTCATTATTTCCTCAAATATTCTTTCTGCCCCTTTTCCATTCTCTTCTCCTCCTGGGACACCAATAATGCGAATGTTTGTGTGTTTTGCATTGTCATTCAATTCCCTGAGACTGCATTCCATTTTTTCCATTCTCTTCTCTTTCTGTTCTCCTGTCTTTTCCAGTTCAGACATTCTGTCTTTGAAATCACTAATTTTGTCTTCAAGCAATTCAAATCTACTCTTATGTGCCTCTAATGTACTTTTAAAAAAATTTTTTATTGAAGTATATCATTCATACATAAACATACATAAACAATAAGTATATAGTGAAAGTTGTGAACTTACAAAACAAAAATGCATAACATCATACACTGCTCCTATATATCACCCCACCACCAATACCTTGCATTGTTGTGAAACATCTGTTAGAAATTATGAAAGAACATCATTAAAATATTACTACAGTACTAACTATAGTCCATACCTTACATTTATTGTATTTTTCTCTGAACCCATCCTATTATTTTTTATTTATTTACTTTTATCCATTTTTACTCCCTCTCCTCCTACCCTGGTTTTGCTGGTTTTGTGTCCATTCACTGGGCAATTCTGTGTGTCTGTTTCCTGCTCTCTCTTCTCATCCTTCTCCTCTAGTCTTCACTGGGATTCAATCCTCGGAACTTCCAATGTGGGAGAGAGGCATCCTACCACCTGCGCCACCTTAGTTCCTGGTTTTTCGGCACGTCTCTTCTTGGCTCTCCCTTGTGTCACTCTCCTGTTATGTCATCATCTTGCAGCACAGTTCGGCTGGGCCTGACGGCGCACCCGTGTGCGGAGACTGAGGGGGCTTACATGCTCGCGGGGCCTGGCGGCCCACACGCATTCTATATTTTTCTTTTATCTTTTTACCGAGAGGTCCCGGGGATCGAACCCAGGTACCTCCATATGGGAGATGGACACCCAACCATTTGACCCACATCCGCCCCCCTGCTATATCTATTCAGGTTGACCAAACATACCTAGAGTTACAGTCATTTCCCATACAGGATAATCATATAATCAAAACCAGGCTTAATTTATCACCAGCATTCTAAAAACCAGACCTAGGGAGAAAAACTAGGTCTGGGGACACATGCATGGTTTCTAATATACAGAATGTTTAGCCTACCCTGATTTTCACAAAATCAGGACAGCAAGAATATTTGCATTCTAATGTACTTTTAATCTTATCCACCGTGTCTTTCATTCCCATAAGGTTACTTTTCTTTGCAGGTTTTCAAATTGTTCTTTATGCTCTCCCAATGTCTTCTTAATATCCTTTGTTTCTTTAGTCATATTTTCTTTAAATTCTTTGAAGTGATTTAGGAGAGTTGTTTGCTTATCACTGATTAATTGTATTAAATCCTGTATCTCTTCAGGATATTTGGTTTGTTCTTCCGTCTGGGCCATCTCTTCCTGTTTCCTAGGATGGCTTGTAATTTTTTGCTGGTGTCTAGGCATCTGAATATGTTGGTGTATTTACTCTGATAGCTAATTTCTCTCTCTTGCCTATAGTTTTATTTTTTCCACACAGCTCTTCTTTGATATTTGATTCAACTTAGTCTCAGTCTTCAAAATTGCCCAGCTTAAGTTTTCAAAATTGGGCCAGGGACTCACTAGTGGGGTGCAGATTTTCTCCCAGGGGTTGGAAAGAGAGAGCGTGAGCAGTTTTTGTCCATGCAGTTTCCAGACTGGCCAGCAGATGGCACTAGTCAGCACCCCTTTACACAGAGGTGTTTCGGTCTGGGCTTTCCTGTGTTCTTGTGTTAAATCTCCAGGTCGGAGATTCAAAGCAGGCTCTGTTGGCCAAATTCACTGAAGAAAAGCACTTCGACCTCCCCTCCCTTTTCACTTGAAACAGCGGACAGGGAGCAAGATGTCTGTTCCCCTTTCAGTCTGCTAGAGCGAGACAGGTTTTACCCCAGCTTATTATCTTGAGGGTGGGGGAGGGGAGCCCTTCCCAGCTGCCGCAGGGGCTTGGTAACTCACATTTGTCTTTTTGGCTTTGTCATCTCTCTGTCCTTCACCCTCCTGGGAGCTGTGTAGCACTGTCCTAATCTGCTGACCCCCAAAGCAGGTCCCTCAGAGAGTTTCTGACTTTTTCTCTGTTGTTTTTTTGTGAGAACATTCAGCTCTACCTGTCATCAGTCCATCACCATCGTCCCACAATACAGTTAGACACATTTTGAAAAAGCTTCATTTGTGAGTTACACAAACCAACACATCTTTTCTGTTAAGTCTTCTTGTATAGAGAGAACTTAACTTCTTTTCCCCTATTTGCCCACTGAACCAGCTTTGTTTCATAATATCAGTGCAATTCAAGCTGTTGTCTGTGGATGAGCACCAATGCACAAACTATTTGTAAAAGGCTTGTGAAGAGGTAAGGTTAAAAGTGTACTCTCACTATTTGAACTTAGCAAGCAATAACCATGCCCGGCCCAGAACCATGGACCACAAGATGAGAGCGGTCCACTCATGTTCCACTACTAGCCCAAGGAACACACAACTCATTGGCGCATATTAAGAAAAAAAATAAGTATCCAACCTGTAATTTTCTAAATAAAACTTAAAAATCACAAGTTTCCATAATCCAGAGAATTCTGCTTCTGAGAAGATGGAGTAGATGTACATTTCCTGATCTCCCACTAAGTACAAATAAACTCCTTAGACTAGACATTTAAGAATCTGAAAAGTAGAGAAAAGATAGCTGTGAGACCATAAGCCAGAGAAGCCATAAATTCCTAGATAAGGGACCCTCCCCACACTCCCATAGGTGCACTTGAAAGTGCAGATGCACATTCCTAAGCAGGATAGCTGTCTGTATCAGAACCACTCCGGCTGCATTTCAGTAACTTCAAAGAAACATGTTTACAGTCTTGAAAACCCCAACTTGGCTCTGTGCCTTCCTTGTTCTTGCCCATATAACGCCCTGTAACCCCCTGGGTGGTGTGGGGTGCTACTCTGAACGCCTTGCAGCTGCCCAAGACCAGCTCCCAGTTTGTAAGTTCCCTAATAAACTGTTACAGATTTGTTATATAGAGTGGCCTGCTTCGGTTTTTGGTCTTAGGTGCCTATAAAACTTTGGCAGAACTTATTCAGTAGTCACAGCCAGACAAAAGCAAACTAGCTAAGGAGCCTGGGATCGAAGGAACAACGCAATGCTGAGTTCCCTGGTTGTTCTTTCTGCCTCATAGCTCAGACTGGATGCTGGAGAACCTGGCACCCCAGAAATGCCAATAGGCGCACACAAAGAAACCTCCAGGCCCATATGATTTCACTAGAGAACTCTACCAGATATTTAAAGAAGA